>JAVTVY010017142.1:0-62042 GCA_036873755.1 Hanleya hanleyi | reverse complement strand
ATCTCAAAATCTGTCACTTAGCATGACATCTGGATCACCAATCATTGTCCCAACGTCAGGTGGGTCCAATACTAGGGCTAATACTCTCCTTTTGTATTTCTGAGCAACAAGAACAGAAAATATATGAAATGATCTTTACCATTCACATCATCACTGGTATTTGTTTGTGACACATCAACTCTGATTATGCATTGCTTCATTCTTATGTTGAAAGATTGAGTGATTGTATCATATTTTCTAATTTCTTACAGATTCATTTGACAAAGGGGTGTATAACCTTTTCACATTCACTGCTACATCTGTGAGTATATTCACAACTTGTGTTTTAATAAAGGTCACTTTTTTTCTCTTATAAGGTAGGGTCCTTTCGTCACCTTTCAACAAACCTAATTCACATCTGTCGAATAATTAAACAATAAAACCTTCCACATTGACACTGTCCAGACTGACCTTTGGTACATATCACTGTTGTTAGCCCTGATCGCTTACACTACCGCTTTTCTTCCAATGAGGGTTGTAGCTTAATAAATATGCTCGAGACAAATATCCAATCACCTTCAATTTTCTGAAATGATCTTGACATTGCATCCATTAACAGAATTTGAATTCCAGTAATATACTGAAATGTTCTGAGAGGGTGTTATTATATGGGTGACCATACTCAATGCGCCACGCGACAAGACTGCACATGTTGGTTCTGATTGGCTAACTAAATGAGATGTACTCGTCAAAGTCTGAATACGAATATGGGTCTGAACCATTGAGGCCAGTAATGGAGATATACATGGTAGTGGACTTGATGTGTGAAGATTTAACTGACCAGAACATCGTCAGTCTTAACTTTCTATTGAGGAGATTAAAAATGTTAATATTCATGATACTGTCTTTCCAACAAAGTTCTAAGATACCTGTACCACTCTTGACTTCTTTACCATTTTGGTATTTTAGACGTCCCTGGTGTCTGTGCCGAATAAAACTAGATATCCTGCGATGCCATCTCTGGGAGCTGTTGTAGTATCGGGACTGGATAAACAACCATCGAAAGTTCTACTTAATGGTGTTGATCATCAATTTACCTATGATGATAAGGTATGTGTTAGAGATGGCCAGAGTGACAGGGTCATTTCATTATATACAGTAAATATTTCAACATATAACCTGCATTGTGATCACAAGTGTGATTAGAGACCACAATTAAAGAGACTTGTGATTGGCCTAATATCAAAGGCCGAAAAGTGTGAATCGCCCGGAGGTTCCTTGTGGATCATGTGATCTCAAAGCGGGAGAACCGAAAGAAAATTTCACCCGAGATGCCAGTTTGTTTTTCTCTTGATATCGCTTGAATACACATCTCGCAATACCTGGCTTTTTTTGAGGCTCCTAGTTACATTTCGCATCCTGCATGGTTCAATTAAGATATGTAACATATTTATCTACCTATTTCTGTCAACTTCTGTCAGAGATGTTTGATACATCAGATAAAATTGTTCTTTCAAACTTTGTTGATTATCGGTGCTAATTATCTACCCAGATCGCCTTTGTATGGATATAAGAAGATATGTTAACAAAGAAGTTTCTGGTGTTGGGTTGTATTCTTTCGACAGTTGTATATTTTGGGAAGTTTTTTGAGGAAAAGGGTGAGAAAAAAGTTTTCAGTTTTATGGCTGTCAAAAAATATGTATTTTTTTTTGCAGTTTTTGAACAAATTTCCAATCGATTACAGCATTTTGCTGCCTTTCTTTTGACTAATGGAAATTACTGTGTAAATCCTAAATCTTTCGGGAAGTTTCATTTGAAGACAAAATGCAACTGAGTTTTGACAAATTAGTTGAAAATCTTTGAAATATGGACAAAACAGTGGCTTGAGAGTGATGAATGGTACGCCATCGTAGTTTATAGTTTACGAGTGCTCATTCACCCCCATGGCTCATTCATCCCCATGGGTTAGTTTATAGGGATAGGCAGATCGCGTGCCCTTTCTATACTACTCATCGCGCACTACTCATCGCGCATGCGCAGTCGACCCATTCTACTGTAGGGTGCAAGCCTGGCCCATGGAATCTCAGGTAGCGAAAACCCCAGGTCTCTCGGCCCACCCTATCCCGCGCCACACCTATAGGGATAGGGAGATCGCGTGCCCTTTCTATACTACTACTCATCGCGCATGCGCAGTCGACCCATTCTACTGTGGGGTGCAAGCCTGGCCCATGGAATCTCAGGTAGCGAAAACCCCAGGTCTCTCGCCCCATCCTATCCCACGCCACACCTATGCGACCCGCTGTGCAGTGAGTAAAGCGGAGGAGGAGGAGTAGGAGTAGGACACGCCACGGATTATACTAGGGAGATTGTTACCTCTGCAGGTGTTGTTCTAGTGGATGCTAGCAAATCAACAAGTGTCTGACTCTTTATTATAGCTTATCTGGATGGAAGGATCATGCGTTCAAAGACATTAAGCTGAATGCTATTGCCCTTCGTTTTATGATCTCGAGTATGATTAAATATAATTTCTGTTTGAATATTTCTGAGGGAAATCTATAATTACTGACTCCCTTTTGTATTTTAGGAATATAGTTCAACTGCAGATTATTTAAGCTGGAACCCATTCACCCAAAAAATCTGTTCAAAATGTCATATCAATTCTAAATCTGCAAATAAGTTAATCTTTGTTTATTACATATTTGTGATGTCAATCCATTGTGCGGTACCTTTTTATTTTCAATTCCAGGCATGGGAATTCCGGTCGATTAGCTGATTTCAGCTTCTTTCATTAAAATTTAAAAAAATTTGTCTGGAATTTCTACGAAGTAGGCTCTCATTTGCAAATTGTCTGGTAATGAGTGAGTCAGTCTATCCGAATACTTTCGTTGACAAAATAAGGAGAACCGTTGACATTAGAACCTTGATTTTTGGCATGAACGTTCATTAGGGGACTGTTACCAGCAAGTTCTGAGCTGACCTACTTAGGTGATGTTTACATTACGTTTGGACCCCCAAGTCATCTTCCTCACCCTACTTCGTAGGTTCTGTGACATTAGTCACACTACTCATGTATTAAAAAAGAGCCTTATTTTTGGTACGGATAGAAAATTTTTCCTATAAAGTAGGCTCTCATTTGCAAATTGTCCGGTAATGAGTGCGTGAGTGAGTCAGTCCATCCGAATCCTTTCTCCGGCAAAATAAGAAGAACCGTTGACGTTAGAACCTTGATTTTTGGCATGAACGTGCATTAGGGGACTGTTACCAGCAAGTTCTGAGCTGACCTACGTAGGTGATCTATAAACCTAGAAATTTTGAGAGGATTTCAGGTTATTTCTAGATAGAGGACGCCCAAGTCATCTCTCGACCGTCTCGTGAGTGAGCCCATCCGAATCCTTTCTCTGGCTAAATAAGGAGAACTGTTGACATTAGAACCTTGATTTTCGGCATGAACATGCATTAGGAGACTGTTACCAGCAAGTTCTGAGCTGACCTACTTTTGATGAAAATTTGACCTACTTAGATGACATATAAACCTCAAAATTGGCAAAAACATCTCAGGTCAAGGTAGACACTTAAATCATACCAAACGCTACTTCGTAGGTCCTGTGACGTTAGTCACACTGCCATGTTTCAAATAAATTTCAAATACAATGTATTTTTGCAAGTGGCAATTTCCATGCCCACAAATGACACAAATCCATTCAATTTTCTTTACTTTAAGTTACATTCGGGTATTTGTTTTTATTACAGATTCTTACTGTGCGAGATTTGGCTGCTAACATGTTGGAACAATTAACTCTACAGTGGAGCTAACGGGAATAATGATCTCTCTCTCTCTCTCTTGAGATGGACAGTGTTTGTGAGATTTTACTGGTGCTGGTCCACAGATCTACAATTGACTGCCTTTCGCTTCCTGTTCTACAGTTTTACTACGATATATTTTTGCACCTTGAAGAGTCACAGCCTTTGAATGTTCTTGGCCTCCTCAGTTAATTAGAGTCTTCACCTCTTTCTCTTGTATAATCCATGTGGTCCAGTATAAGGACCTAAAATCCTGAATCTAAACTCGTCAATGTTTTTTTTTTGAGACATGCATACAGATGTTCCGAGTCATATCAACTATCAATTTCCCAATAAAGCTGCTTATGACAGTGATAATATCAGATATTGATATATATACACCAAACTGTGAAGGTTGACCCTAACCTGTACATGATCTTTAATACAGTGTCATTGTGGTACTTTTGCAAGTTTACATCACATTGAAGATAATCTTCCAAATTATAGGATTTATATCCTGCTTTTTGTTTCGAGACTAATTTTAACAATTTCAATGCTAATATTATTACTGCAATCATTTATATTCAAGAAAACAACATGAATAATACAACATATTAAATATTTGCCCAAACATTTCACTTGTACTGTCTCAGAGGATTCTACAGTGGAAGAGAAGTTATCACAGTCCCGTTTGACATCAGCGATGGCTTCAATGACGTCACAATTTGAGTGTCCTGTGGCAACTTAGAGAATAGATTACTAGGTTAATCGCTGCATAGTAACATCGCAAGTATGGACCGATTAACCAGGTCACATTGTTGAGAATCTGTTCCATTCTCTGCAGTGCTGCAGGACGCTCGATGATAAAAGGGACTGTGAAGACTTCTCTCCCACTGTACAAAGCTGAATCCTCTTGAGATAGAATATTGAAATGTTGGAAGAAACCTTTATTACGTAGTATTATTCACATCGTTATCTTGAATATGATGCACAAGTACCACAGTTACACTTTAATAGACAGAAAAGGAAACACTTGAAAGGACTGCTTTCCCATCAACTCGCCAACATCTGGTAAAACTGATTGTGATGGCCAATGATCCAAGCTCTTACAGTACAGACTGGCGGGTTATCAAGGTTATTAACTCTCCATGTGTCTTCTTATAGAGATTAGAAGAAAACTTTCTAAACAAATTGTCCTTAGTACATGTGAAAAGTAATATTCATACTAAATGTACCCTTTTAAATGTAATTTTCTAAATAAGAAACGATGGTATTTTGAAGGACATTACTATACAAAAGTGTTACGAAAAGAGGTTCATCAACAATGTTGATCATGATCGCTACAATGATCAGAGTTCGTACGGGTCCTGGAAATTCCCACTGAAGATGGTTTCGGATGTGAAGAAAATTATAAAAATTTGTGAAATTATGGCATTGACTATGGTTCATTTAGCCATGGTCCTTGTTTTACTGCTGGAGGTCCTGTTGCACAATTTCTAAGAAGTTTCAGAATTTCTTGCCATATTTTGGTTCAGTTCAACACGAAAATGCAGTCACTGTGTTTGATTTTGGTGCTGGCGTAATTACCGGAACTTAGAGTAGAGAAAGAACTGCTACTGACTGTTCGCTTTGATTTGAAAATGCTGAGGAAGTGCACTTACACGGACAGCTGGACCGATAATTTGACTTACAGAGACTGAGTCATGAGAGATCACAGTAATGCCAGCAATGTGTGATATCGTGTTGCGATGTGTTGAACATGGGCCAAGCTGCCCTGAAGTCACAAAAAAAAAACCCCCAAAAAACCCCCAAAACCAGCTGAAGGTGTACAAACCCTGAATGTTGCATAATTGAATCTCCGAATAGGCTGTGTACGGTATCTAGTCCAGTTGTACTGCTATGACCAGGAGGTCCACAGGTACTGCACATGGCTTTTCTGTCTCTCTGTAATTGGAATGACCAGAATGTGCCACAGGCTGCGGTACACCCCAAATCGCGCCCAGGCCAGATAGGGTTAAATGTTCCATTTTGAATATTCATAATTACTATATGATAATTAGGGAAATGCTGTACACTTAAGTGCACAATTTCAAAGAGACTTTCAATATCAATGTATCATATTCATATTAATTGCTTATCCCACCCATGTGGTTCCCAGGTGTGAAAAGGAATAGGACCCAATGTTGTGATATGACTGAAATATAGTTGAAAGCGACGTTAAATCATATTCACTCACTCTTCAATTGCTGAGCAGACAATCATAAATGTGTCCATGAAATGTAAAATAGATGTGTATTGGTTGATGTTTACAAACATTGAAAGTTGTCATACACTGTGAATGCACATGTTCATCTGAGCTTCCATCTGAAGATTTGTCAGTCTGTACCAATATTTTGGTCCTCATTGCCACGATTTGTCATCTTGTGGAATCACACTTCCATCACATCTGCTCAAATGTGATGGGGTCACCTTCCCACCACAAGAAATATACCAAACTTCTTCTAGTCGTGTGCATAGCGTGCAGGTGTATTTTGAAGCCCATGGGCTCTTTAATAATGTTTTATCTTCTCAAACAAGCACCAACACTTTGTACCATGGTCTATAAACTTTTCTCACATTTATGTTGTTGATTTCCTGTACAGAAGCATTATACATGAATTGTGTAATGTGATGAAGACTGGTGGAATTATATAATAGTACAATGATGTAGTATATACATGTATGTATTACTAATTACTAGAAATAAATGGCTTGTACACATTTTCCTGCAGTAAGGGGACCTGAACTGAACATGGAGAATGTGATAAATTGTATATGTACGGTCTGGACCAGTACATGAACATTCTGAACAGGTTCCTGTTGCTTCAATGCATTTTGCTGAGAAGCAACAGGAACTTGATAATGTGATGTCTAGCACTGTATTATCACTTGTCTTTATTGCACCATGTAAGCGTCCTGTCTGTGTCTTGTGTGCTGTCCTCAGTGTTTTATAGGGTGGATGGGGGGTGTCTGGTTCCATGCTGCTTCAAAGATTTCTTTGATATAGCTGAAATATTGTTGAAAGCACGTTATATTCTATTCACTCGCTCACTTGGTGTTTTATAGGGTGGATGGAGGGTGGCTGGTTCCATGCTGCTTCAAAGATTTCTTCTCTGAAGGAGCAGGAACGCAACTTGGCTGGGTGGTGCTTAGTTGGTTCATCGCGATATAGCTGAAATATTGTTGAAAGCGACGTTAAATTCTATTCACTCACTCACTCACTCACTGAACCAATATATGTATGGTCAGAGTCTTGAGCACTATATGGATGGTGTGGACCAGTATATGGATGGACTGGACCAGTATATGGATGGTCTGGACCAGTATATGTATTGTCTGGACCAGTAAATGTATAGTCTGGACCAGTATGGGTCTGGACCAGTATATGGATGGACTGGACCAGTATATGGATGGTCTGGACCAGTATATGGATGGACTGGACCAGTATATGGATGGTCTGGACCAGTATATGTATTGTCTGGACCAGTAAATGTATAGTCTGGACCAGTATGGGTCTGGACCAGTATATGTATGGTCTGGACCAGTATATGTAAGGTCTGGACCAGTATATGGATGGACTGGACCAGTATATGGATGGTCTGGACCAGTATATGTATTGTCTGGACCAGTAAATGTATAGTCTGTACCAGTATGGGTCTGGACCAGTATATGGATGGTCTGGACCAGTATATGGATGGTCTGGACCAGTAAATGTATAGTCTGGACCAGTATGGGTCTGGACCAGTATATGGATGGTCTGGACCAGTATATGTATTGTCTGGACCAGTAAATGTATAGTCTGGACCAGTATGGGTCTGGACCAGTATATGGATGGTCTGGACCAGTATATGTATTGTCTGGACCAGTAAATGTATAGTCTGGACCAGTATGGGTCTGGACCAGTATATGGATGGTCTGGACCAGTATATGTATTGTCTGGACCAGTAAATGTATAGTCTGGACCAGTATGGGTCTGGACCAGCATATGGATGGTCTGGACCAGTATATGGATGGTCTGGACCAGTAAATGTATAGTCTGGACCAGTATGGGTCTGGACCAGTATATGGATGGTCTGGACCAGTATATGTATTGTCTGGACCAGTAAATGTATAGTCTGGACCAGTATGGGTCTGGACCAGTATATGGATGGTCTGGACCAGTATATGGATGGTCTGAACCAGTATATGTATGCGCTGTCCTCAGTGTTTTATAGAGTGGATGGAGGGTGTCTGGTTCCATGCTGTTTCAAAGATTTCTTCTTTGAAGTAGCTGGAACACAACTGGGCTGGGTGGTGCTTAGTTGGTTCGTCGTGATATAGCTGAAATATTGTTGAAAGCGACACTAAATTCTATTCACTCACTCACTCACTTACTGGTCTGGACCAGTATATGTATGGTCTGGACCAGTATGGGTCTGGACCAGTATATGAACGGTCTGGACAAGTATATTTACAGACTTGACCAGTATATATGTACAGTCTGGACCAGTATGTACTGTCTGGACCAGTATATGTATGGTCTGAACCAGTATATTGATGGTCTGGACCAGTATATGGATGGTCTGGACTAGTATATGTAAGGTCTGGACCAGTATATTTACAGTCTGGACCAGTATATGTAAGGTCTGGATCAGTATATGTATGGTCTGGACCAGTATATTTATGGTCTGGACCAGTATATGTAAGGTCTGGACCAGTATATTTATGGTCTGGACCAGTATATGTAAGGTCTGGAGCAGTATATGTATGGTCTGGACCAGTATATGTATGGTCTGGACCAGTATATGTATGGTCTGGACCAGTATATGTAAGGTCTGGAGCAGTATATGTATGGTCTGGACCAGTATATGTAAGGTCTGGACCAGTATATGTATGGTCTGGATCAGTATATGGACAGTCTGGGCCAGCATATGGACCGTCTGGACTGGTATATGTACGGTCTAAATGCATGATCTGGATCAGTGTATTTAGTTAGAATATTTACTGTACCCTTTGTCTGCATTTTCTTTACATACAGGGAGTTTGGGTGGGTCAAATATATACATGTATGTATATACATTTGATGCATTTGTGATAAAGATTTTTAGCCCACCATCACCAGATGGTGGGCTGTTCAAATCGCTTTTCGTCCGTGGTCCGTCGGTCAGTCAGTCAGTCCGTAAACAATTCTTGTTATCGCGTTTTCTCAGGAACTACTTTATGGATCTTTCTCAAATTTGGTACACAGGTTCCCCTTGGGGTCTAGTTGTGCAAGATACCTTTCCTGGTCCGATTTGAAAATCCAGTATGGCCACCAGGCAGCCATCTTGGATTTCCCCATGAAACCTTGTTATCGCGATTTCTCAGGAAATACTGCATGGATCTTTCTCAAATTTGGTACACAGGTTTCCCTTGGGGTCTAGTTGTGCAAGATACCTTTCCTGGTCCGATTTGAAAATCCAGTATGGCCACCAGGCAGCCATCTTGGATTTCCCCATGAAACTTTATCGTCATTTCTCAGGAACTATTGCATGGATCTTTCTCAAATTTGGTACACAGGTTCCCCTTGGGGTCTGGTTGTGCAAGATACCTTTTCTGGTCCGATTTGAAAATCCAATATGGCCACCAGGTAGCCATCTTGGATTTCCCCATGAAACCTTGTTATCGCGATTTCTCAGGAACTACTTCATGGATCTTTCTCAAATTTGGAACACAGGTTCCCCTTGGGGTCTAGTTGGGCAAGATACCTTTTCTGGTCCGATTCGAAAATCCAGTATGGCCACCAAGCAGCCATCTTGAATTTGCCCATGAAACCTTGTTATCGCGATTTCTCAGGAAGTACTGCATGGATCTTTCTCAAATTTGGTACACAGGTTCCCCTTAGGGTCTAGTTGTGCAACATACTTTTTCGGTCCGAATCGAAAATCCAATATGGCCACAAGGCGGCCATCTTGGATTTCCCCATGAAACCCCATCGCAATTTCTCCGGAACTACTGCATGGTTCCCCTTGGGGTCTAGTTGGGCAAGATACCTTTTCTGGTCCGATTCCAAAATCCAATATGTCCATTATGTGGCCATCTTGGATTTCCCCATGAAACTTTGTTATTGCGATTTCTCAGGAACTACTGCATGGATGTTTGTCAAATTTGGTACACAGGTTCCCCTTGTCGTCTAGTTGTGCAAGATACCTTTTCTGGTCCGTTGTGGTGATTTCTCAAGAAGTACTGCATGGATCTTTCTGAAATTTGGTACACAGGGCCAACATGGGGCCTAGTTGTTCAAGATACCTTTTTTGGTCCGATTCGAAAATCCAAGTTACGCTTCAAATTAATACGGTATTCCCCCGAGTTGTGACGTTGCATCACAAGAGTCGGCGGATGAAACGGTGGGGCATATTCTATATATTGACTATAGAGACTATCCATACCTTCACCTTTCATATCAAGGAGTTCAAATAATTCGGAATTAAGTCTCCAGTCCATGCAGTTTGCAAGTGAACTGCCCCACCGTTTCGTCTGCCGGCGGGTCGGCTACATGAAGGGACGTCACTCCTGTTACACAACGTCACAACTCAACAACTGTAGACTACTGCATGTTTCGATCCAAGGGAGATAATCAAGATTCAGACACTATCGAAGTTTCAAATTTACTGCACGGACCGGATCCCTTCAGTATTAAGTATTGTACCATGTTACTATTTTCGAGGTCAATATGCCCATGCTATTTTCGAGCATGGTATCTTATAAGAGATATCTCAAACTAGCCCAGTAAACAGAACAGAATTAGCATTCGTTCCTAATTATAAAATCTTAAGTATGTTTCATAGCTCATGCCAAAGTGTCAAAGAGATTTGTCTTCGCTTCCAGTACCCAATGATGACACGTGCAAAAATAAAAAAATAAAATAAAATACTACAAAACGAAGACGAAGGATCCTCCGTACATGTACATTCACTTTCAGACTAACTTTGCTCATTTCTCTTGTACTATAACAACCGACATAAGTACAGTTTCTAGAAATCTTGAAACTCAAACTTAGAAAGATGATATCTTGGTGTTTTCCAGTGTTCCTTTTTCTATCTTTTTCGCTCAGATTCGAAATTCTGTAAACAAAATTACAAATCAATCGCTTGTTCCTAGTAACAATGGACAAAAAGATCCTGTTGTCATTAGCGGACAATGGTGGGCGCCAAGATCCTTCAGGATCTCTCGTTTTCTGTTGACCGGTCTAAACAGAACAGATACATTCCAATGATATGTATAGTGTTCATTTCACTCCTCTCTTTGTAAAGATGAAATCAAGTCTGGTGTGGAGTTTGTCATGCTGAATTAATCACTTAATCACACTTTGCAATGCCATACACAGGATATCTTCTATTTTTTTTATATGCCCATCACAAGATGAGGGGCATACAATGCAGTAGCGATTTTCATCCGTCTTTCTGTTCATCTGTTAACTTGTGCTTGTCCATGCGGTATCTCCAGTTTCAGGTCATGAATTTGGTACCAACCTTTGGTTATACCTTACCCATGGATCAAAGAGGAACCCTGTTTATTTTGAGGTCAATGTCATTGTGTTTGAAAAATCATTGAATCATTGAAAATTGCTGTGTTTATGCTAAAATTCCAGTTCAGAGATATGGATTGTGATGCCATAGAAGAAGCCTAGTGATTTTTACCCTCAGAGGTATTGTCTGCTTGGTCTGTCCTTCTATATGTTCATCTTGCTTGTTAACACTAGAAGCCTTTCTAGTTTGACTGAACTTAACCTATTTTATCACAGTCAAATTCTAGTTCCCGAGAGATCATGGTGCGGCTCTTCAAATTTACACTACATCACAGATACAAGGGGTGATTAATTAGAATCACTTTCAAGCTGACCGACCTGGACCTATTCATGATTGACCTATTTCATCAAGGTCAAATTCCAGTTAATAAAATGTGTAATAGGGTTATAGTTAGGCACGCAAGGGCAGATATTGAAGCCCACAAGGCTCTTGTTTAAAGTTACACCTGATTGGTCAAGTCAAATTTTCGAAAAGAAATCTGGTCTTTTCATTCGCTTGTGGCAAAGATTACCTATTGTAAGCATATTTTGGGGATTATAACTTGGAATATGGACTGTAAATGAACATTTTCAAGCAATAAAACTGGTTTGTTTTCTTTATCATGTGTTAGTATGCATAATTACTACACCAGAATCACTTGGTGATCAATGATGACTATTCTATGATGAAATGTCTGGAGTATATTCCACATATGTACTGCCGATAACATCAGTGACCTTTCTTTAATGCCTGGCAAATTAAAGTCGGTCTTACATTTCGAACAGAGCTGATTTTCGGCAGTATATTGGAAACACTTTTACTCGGAGCATTGAAATGCTGCTCAGTATGTTTACATTTTCATTTGAAATTTTAAAAAATCTATTCAGAATCAAAGAAAATGCATGTTATTTTCAAAGCACAATGATGTTTGGCTTGCAATGTACATAGTAACATTGGGACTGGTCTCTATGACATCATCATTTAAAGGTTATACCAAATGACTCTATACTACTTTGCATTAAAACATACCCAGTAGTGTTCCAAACAACAAATTAGTATTTTTTTCTCGAATAATGTCGTCGAAGTGGGTTTTAGGAGACGAATAGCACACATGTGGGGGAAAACGTATTGGAGCCGTGACCTCTGGTGCATGACATCACAACCTGATTACGATTGCGCCGTAAACGTCATAGTCTATGACGTCGGCCGTTGTTACGAAAGAGTCACCCAATTGTGGGAGTTCTAGCGTGATGTCGCTGACATTTGGATGTCACAACAGGCATTTGAGCTAGATCGTAATCAGGTTGTTACGTCACAGGTCAAGCGGTCACAGCTTTCGCCGTTTTGAAAGGGGCATGAAATTGTCGCACTTTACTGCTGCTATTTCCAACCTTGGGCAGTTTGAAAACATACAAAAATGTAAAACAAGTCTATATAATCACCTCTACAACAACTTAGCACAAAAAAGTAGCAGATTTTGAGACCATTTTGTATAACCTTTAACAAGAAAAATTGTCCGGCTATTTTGTTTTCGAAAATTCACCCTGGTTTGGGATGGATTTTCATAAAATTTAGGGATGAAAATGTACAAATCATGTCCAGATGTTGTGCATAGAAGCAGTTATGATAACCATACAAAAAACTCCTCGGGTGTTCTGTCCGTAAAGCTTTAATTCTGCACAAAAATACTGTGTTTTATACAGACAAAATACCTAAGTTTTATGTTGTTAATGCTCAGAGTCAAAAAGTGACATAAAACAGCATCGACTTGACTTTTGAAACCATGCTTCATCTGTTTCAAATCGCTTTTCGTCCGTGGTCCGTCAGTAAACAATTCTTGTTATCGCGATTTCTCAGGAACTACTGCATGGATCTTTCTCAAATTTGGTACACAGGTTCCCCATGGGGTCTAGTTGTGCAAGATACCTTTTCTGGTCCTATACGAAAATCCAATATGGCCACCAGACAGCCATCTTGGATTTCCCCATGAAACCTTGTTATCGCGATTTCTCAGGAACTACTGCATGGATCTTTCTCAAATTTGGATCTTTCTCAAATTTGGTACACATGTTCCCCTTGGGGTCTAGTTGTGCAAGATGCCTTTTCTGGTCCGATTCGAAAATCCAATATGGCCACCAGGCAGCCATCTTGGATTTCCCCATGAAACCTTGTTATCGCGATTTCTCAGGAACTACTGCAGGGATCTTTCTCAAATTTGGTACACATGTTCCCCTTGGGGTCTAGTTGTGCAAGATACCTTTTCTGGTCCGATTCGAAAATCCAAAATGGCCACAAGGCAGCCATCTTGGATTTCCCCATGAAACCTTGTTATCGCGATTTCTCAGGAAGTACTGCATGGATCTTTCTCAAATTTGGTACACAGGTTCCCCTTGGGGTCTAGTTGTGCAAGATACCTTTCCTGGTCCGATTTGAAAATCCAGTATGGCACCAGGCAGCCATCTTGGATTTCCCCATGAAACTTTATCGTCATTTCTCAGGAACTACTGCATGGATCTTTCTCAAATTTGGTTCCCCTTAGGGTCTAATTGTGCAAGATACCTTTTTCGGTCCGAATCGAAAATCCAATATGGCCACAAGGTGGCCATCTTGAATTTCCCCTTGAAACATTGTTATCGTGAATTCTCAGAAAATATTTCATGGATCTTTCTGAAATTTGGTACACAGGTCCTACTTGGGGCCTAGTCCGATTCGAAAATCTAAGTTACGCTTCAAAATAATACGGTATAATATTCTCGAGTTGTGACGTTGCATCACAAAAGTCGGCGGATCAAACAGTTGGGCATATTCTATATATCGACTGTAGAGAATATCCATACCTTCACCTTCCATACCAAGGAGTTCAAATAATTCGGAATTAAAATGTATTTCTTAAAATTTTAAATCAGTTTTCTTTAGTCCATGCAGTAGCAAGTGAACTGCCCCTCCCTTTCGTCTGCCTGCGGGTCGACTACATGAAGGGACGTCACTCTTGTGACTCAAAGTCACAACTCGACAACTGTAGACTACTGCATGTCTCGATCCAAGGGAGATAATCAGGATTCAGGCACTTTCGAAGTTTCAACATTACTGCGCGGACCGGATCAGTATTAAGTATTGTACCATCTTACGATTTTCGAGCATGGTACATGTATCTAAAAAGAGATATCTCAAACTAACCCAGTAAACAGAACAGAATTAGCATTCGTTCCTTATTATAAAATCTTAAGTATATCTCATAGCTCATGCCAAAGTGTCAAAGAGATTGGTCTTCGCTTCCAGTACCCAATGATGACACGTACAAAAAAATAAAAATACTACAAAACGAAGGCGAAGGATCCTCTGTACACGTACATTCACTTTCAGACTAACTTTGCTCATTTCTCTTGTATTATAACAACTGACATAAGTACAGTTTCTAGAAATCTGGAAACTCCTGAAACGTAGATTATATAGTGGTGTTTTTCAGTGTCCCTTTTTCGATCTTTTTCGAAATTCTGTAAACAAAATTACAAATCAATCGTTTGTTCTTAGTAACAACGGACAAAAACATCCTCCAGTCATTAGCTTACAATTATCGGACAATGGTGGGCGCCAAGATCCTTCAGGATCTCTCGTTCGTATACATTTTAGCATGACTTTTTTAATATATCATATTGAATCAAAATGAACCCAAGTCACAATATCTGCCATGATGTTACATCAAAATATTATTTTGGTTCAAGGTGTGATATTGTAGATATAAAAACTCCATGCTAAATTGTATACGAAAATGTCCCCAAAAAACCCCCAAAAACATGAAAACTGTATTTCAAACATCATTCATTGTATGTAATAAAAACTGTTACCAATATATACATATCTGCAGTAGATTGAGGGATGAATTAATATTATGAGTGCTCATTCACCCCCATGGGTTCATTCACCCCCATGGGTTAGTTTATAGGGATAGGGAGATCGCGTGCCCTTTCTATACTACTCATCGCGCACTACTCATCACGCATGCGCAGTCGACCCATTCTACTGTAGGGTGCAAGCCTGGCCCATGAAATCTCGGGTAGCGAAAACCCCAGGTCTCTCGCCCCGCCCTATCCCGCGCCACACCTATGCGACCCGCTGTGCAGTGAGTAAAGCGGAGGAGGAGTAGGAGGAGGAGTCGGACACGCCACGGATTATACTAGGGAGATGTGAACACAAACATTAACAGAACAAAATCATTTAATGACAAAAATGCTTACCGGTACTTCATACCAGTGAATTATGTACATGTTACAGAGGGATAAATGCTTGATCAATCATGAAGGATTTTCTGCTTCAACAAAGAATTTTGAGTAACATCTTGATGTATGGTATGAAACTAGCCTGAACAACACTGTTTATCATTCATAAAAATATGGCCTGTTAAGCCCAACGCACACACCAAACATTTTAAAAACATTGTTTCGTGATTTTACCTGTGTTTGTTCCTGTCAATATTTCATCTCGGAACAAACTGCCAGTGCTCCGTTTGCTTCTCCGGAGCCGCCATTTTGCTGTCTTGTGCGTGGGAGCATGGAGTTATTAGTTGGAAAATGTCTCCAGAAATATTCACAGTCACCGCACACTGTTTAATACAACAAAATGTTTGCTGTGTGCAATGGAATTTAGTACAATATTGTCCTGTCGAAGCAATCAATGAGAAACTGTAAAAGGAACTTATTCAAGCATCAAATGTCCAGTTATTTTCTCCGTCCCTTTTTAGATGAGGGTTTCTTTTTCTTTCTTGATTTCTTTTGGTTCATCTTCAATTTCTTGACCTTTCCTTGTCCTATCTTGGCTAATCTAGATTGAAATAGATCAATGTCATGATAAATCATAAGGTGAAATTTATATGGTTAAATTGCTTTGTCACACTGTTCTTCCAGAAAATGTACTTGTGTGTAAGGGAAAGTTGACATAAACATCTTCCCCATGTCATTTCCCAACTTTTGTTAAAGATTTGAATATGTGTAACCAGTCTAATGAACACCACACTTCTATTAAACTGTACAAACTGTAAGTGAAATTTCAGATCATTATATGTGAATTTAGAATGTAAATGTGTGACTAACCTATCAAATTAACGGAACGAAATTAAGGATATCGCTTTCAACTTTTGAATTTTCCTTATGACCTAGTGCGAAAGCAGAAAATAGATCTGAGACAATTCAGTAAAGTTTAGAGATTTGAGATCCATATTACTCGACTGCATATGATCTGTGTAATGCTTACTTTCGTTTCAGTTGTTTCAATTTTTTGGGATCCTCCACTATCTCTTCTGCTGATTTTCCTTTGTGTTTGTCATTAGTATTTCCAGCTGGTGATGTCCTCTCTCCATCTGTCCCTCCTTCTCTCTCCTCCTCGCTCTCCTGTAACTGTTGAAAGTTTATACTGTCAGGGGAAATGGCATATCACATGTACAAGCCAGCAATACTCCAGTTTACAATTCACAACAACAATGGGGCTTAAGATTATGGGGGATGTATTTCAGACCATGGTAATTGCTCTAGTAATTCAATCTCCTTGTCAAAATTGAATCACCCGTAATTTTGCGAACAAAATTCAATTGGCTGTTCTGAAAAATTTGATCACTCTAAAATCATTGGAATATTGGATAATCTGCACAAGTTTTGACCATTTTGTCAACTTTATTGTTCTAATAAATTTGATCACTCTGGAATCATTGGAATATTGGATAATCTGCACAAGTTTTGATCATTTTGTCAACTTTATTGTTCTAATAAATTTGATCACTCTAGAATCATTGGAATATTGGATAATCTGCACAAGTTTTGATCATTTTGTCAACTTTATTGTTCTAATAAATTTGATCACTCTAGAATCATTGGAATATTGGATAATCTGCACAAGTTTTGATCATTTTGTCACTTTATTGTTCTAATAAATTTGATCACTCTAGAATCATTGGAATATTGGATAATCTGCACAAGTTTTGATCATTTTGTCAACTTTATTGTTCTAATAAATTTGATCACTCTAGAATCATTGGAATATTGGATAATCTGCACAAGTTTTGATCATTTTGTCAACTTTATTGTTCTAATAAATTTGATCACTCTAGAATCATTGGAATATTGGATAATCTGCACAAGTTTTGATCATTTTGTCAACTTTATTGTTCTAATAAATTTGATCACTCTAGAATCATTGGAATATTGGATAATCTGCACAAGTTTTGATCATTTTGTCAACTTTATTGTTCTAATAAATTTGATCACTCTAGAATCATTGGAATATTGGATAATCTGCACAAGTTTTGACCATTTTGTCAACTTTATTGTTCTAATAAATTTGATCACTCTAGAATCATTGGAATATTGGATAATCTGCACAAGTTTTGACCATTATGTCAACTTTATTGTTCTAATAAATTTGATCACTCTAAAATCATTGGAATATTGGATAATCTGCACAAGTTTTGATCATTTTGTCAACTTTATTGTTCTAATAAATTTGATCACTCTAGAATCATTGGAATATTGGATAATCTGCACAAGTTTTGACCATTATGTCAACTTTATTGTTCTAATAAATTTGATCACTCTAAAATCATTGGAATATTGGATAATCTGCACAAGTTTTGATCATTTTGTCAACTTTATTGTTCTAATAAATTTGATCACTCTAGAATCATTGGAATATTGGATAATCTGCACAAGTTTTGATCATTTTGTCAACTTTATTGTTCTAATAAATTTGATCACCCCCTAATTTTTTGGCGGGAAATTTCACTTCCTGTGATTGAATTATTAGAGGGATTACTGTATCCTCAATTTCAATTAATGCTTACTGCTCACTAGCCCAAACCATAATATGTCAAATTAAGTTGACCAGCCCCCCGGTTGCAATTATATGATCACCAACAAAGCAAATGTGAACTTACCACATTTAGTCCGAGCCGGAGTCCATCTTTGCCGGAGAGGTCGATTTCGGAGACGTCTGTGACCGTGATGGTATGACTGGGTAAATCGTATACCTGGGGATCCAATAGATGTTGTATTTCAGGAACAATTGGCTGGTGTTTTAATCGGGCCTGCATCATTTCACGCATCTGTTATTGAGAGAAAGCAAATTTTTGGTCAATAATGTTGAAACAGGAACCTTATTTCATGGCAGCTTTGTAATACAACAGCGGAGGCAAAGTAACATGAGAACAATTGAACATTCGGGGTACAACACAATGAAACTTTTCACAAGCTGATTGGCTGGATCTTAAACCAATGAAAATATTGCACTTCCGATTGAAAATTGGACTGAACAATTCAGAGATCTAAACCTGAAAGATATCCCATGATGCCCTCTTGTTTTTATGATACTCCATTTTGCATAATTTCAAAACGGCTTTGAGTGAGTGAGTGAATATGATTTAACGTCGCTCTCAACTATATTTCAGTCATATCACGACGTTGGGTCCTATTCCTTTTCACACCCGGGAACCACACGAGTGCCTCAGTTAGTCGCCTCTTACGACAAGCTTTCTGAGGACCGGAGATTTATTCTTACCATGACCTGCGGTGTGCACAATGACATCCCAGGTCAATCTCCGAAAGCCCAACGGGCAAACAGCTTTGAAAAGTTTACCAAGACCCTAATTTGTCTAGTCATATTTGAGCTCCAAATCAAATTCTCCAAAATTTCAGTCACTCTATTAACAATCTTCTAGCTTCTAAATTTGGCATCAAAGTTTGATAAGCATATGAATTTGACCACTCCCTGAATCTAGGAGAGATAATATATTATTCTTTGTTGACAGTCTGTTACAACAACATTTTGTCCAAGGAATTTTATCACCGTGCTACTTCCGGTGAGAAATTACATTCAGACTGACATACAGTGTAAAACTTTGCAAACGCTCAATAATTCACCTGTTGTTTCAGTCGTTTCTTTTCTTCTTTTGCCTCTCTCTCCATCTTTTCCACAAATTTCCTCCTCCTCTCATCTTTTCTCTTTCTGAATCCTGTCAAGTAGTCTCTGGCAATACACAACATATCAGTATTAGCTTGTTGGCAAAATGAAACCATCAGAATTTGGAGAGTATATCAAGGCAGTACGCGAGGTATGAGAATGGATGTTTTATGAATGCATAAATATTAAAAATACTTGTGTGATCAGTTTGATAAAATATTCTGATATCTTCATCAGCAAATCACAGCAATGTGCCTTTTCTATTGCCTATGTGACTGGCGATGATAGAGGGCCCTGCCCAAACTTCTAGCACAGTCATTTTCTTCATTTACTTACTTTGATCTTCCTGGGGCAAAGCATTTACCTCACACCATGAATGGGAATAATGCCTTTTACTACACTGAGCTGACGGTGACTTTCTTACTCCTGTTTTTACTTACACCTGTGTAGGATTTTACAGAGGATTCATATTAGTTGCCTCCCAATTGATCAAACAAACAATTTTTTCCTAATCTCATCTTAACTTGCACAAGATCTCATTGATCATGTTGACATTAAATATCTAAATGGGCACAATGGACACAATGGGCACAATGGACACCCTAGAACTGGTGGTCACGTCTCAAAATGAATACATGTATCATTCTTCTTCACTATGGCTTGGTGGTATACATGAATCTGGTCAAATCAAGATTCTCAAATATTTCCTGAAGTTCTGACTGAGTGACCTATACCTCTATTTTGGTACTACATATGTATCTACTCACAAGTAAATTGCAGTTTTCAATATTTTCTGATTTTTGGATCAGTGAATTTCTTTTTGACTTTGACCTTAAGTTGGTTACAGAACATCGCCCCCTAATGGATTTATTGAGATTTATTTTTGATTTTTTAATGATTTCCTCAATGTTTTTATGTGACATCTTTTCTCCTAATGTATCCACACAAAACAGAAATAGCAATTTCAAGGATTTTCTGATTTGGGCTACAGTGACTTTGACCTAAATCTTGGTCTCATCGTCTCCACCTTGTGTATCCACTTCCAAAAAATTGCAACTGCAGATAGAAAACTGTCACAGATATAGACTAAACATGACTGGAAGGGCAGACAGACATTTATGGAAATTGCCATCACGTAATATGTCTGCATTTTTGGCAGGCGTATAACAATTTGATGTATGAATGAGGTATACATGTGAGTGAAGTTCGATCATAATCCACATCCCTGAACTGCAGTTACGACAGCAACAACACAACTTTCCACTTTTTCCCACATGATATTCTGGAACTCGACATTCCGTATGTTTTACAGATTTTTTGGCTCAAAAGCTGGTGATTGTTGACCTCAACATAATTAGGGTTCTTCTTTATCCCATGGACAACAATGAGTTTGGTATCATAACCAGGAACTGGGGAAGAAAAATGCACATTGGTTTATAGCTGAACACATGGTGCTGCAGACAAATATATACGCTTTAAATCTGCACTCTAGATTTGGATCGACCAAATGTCCTTTGTAATTTTTGAAGTCCGCTACTCTGGCATCACTTACTCAACGATGAGGCTGCTGATTATAACCACATTGAAGGGAAGTTAACCATTTATACACATCACTTCAGCAGCTTCAGCCCTAGTTCAGATTATCTCTTACATTTTGGTCCCTGAGGTAAAATCAGTTTACCATTGTTCCTCAATAACTGAATGTTCAAAGCAGCCAAGAGGTGCAAAAATGTTGTTCTGAATCAGTGAAGTATTAAGGAACATAGGTACATCTGTTGATTAAATGAATGTTACATGAAACGCAAAATCACTGGAACAAGCTGGTACCTCGCCCCAGTTAATCGACCCTCACATATATGGATTACTGAATAATTTCCCTTCACAGTCAATTTTGACAGGATCCAGCACTTCTTTCTCATTCTCATTAAATGAAATCTTAGAATGTCATATTTGTTGTAGATTTCATTGACATTACGATGATCAAAATATGTGAACAGTGCACATGCATGGGTTAATTCATATTAGGATTTTTCATGTCACATGACTGAACTTAGTAGGGGAAGTATATTTCTGTTGTTACAACGGAGGGATTTTTCGTTATTATTTTAAATAAACATGAGGAATAATGTAACTATCTTGTCAACATTGGTCAGACCATCAGTGCATAGACCTCCGTGGAATTCAGGTGTTAGTATGTCTTATATATAGGAAACAATTCTGTAAAATATAAGTATTTTTAATGTTACAGCCTAAATTGTTCACCATGCCTATCTAAATCCCTGACAGGGTTAACGAGCAAAAAAAAAAGTGAAACTGATTGATCAGTATGAGACATGTGACATCTATGGCACCTTCTTGTGCTCATGTCAGATGATTTCACAAGGCATCAGTGCTTTCAGTCACTTCAGTGGTTAAAATGAAGAAATAATCTAATGTTTTATCAGTTAGGATAGGTTGTCTGAATAACAAGTTGTTTCAGACAACAATTTTAATCTTTTAGGTACAACGTAAGTCGACAAAAGACTGGCTTTTCTGAGAAATATTCGCGAACCACACAATTGGGGATTTTTAAGACACAGCTAAATGGAGCAAACAGTATATTCTTTTAAAACTTCACCCATATTTGAGGCACAATTTCATGATAGTACATCTGTTCAAATTATGTGTTTATAATCTATTATGTTCAAACTTTTTGCATTTACCTCTGTAAGCCCTTTTCGAGCCAGCCTATTCTGCGGAAAACTCACTTGTGATTGTCAAGCCATGTGTCCAAAAGTGTGGATCATTTACACTGGTGACTTGAACACCGATTGTCGTTTAGCCTATTCCTAGTTTGATTACCTTTACTGGCATATTCAAGTGATTTTTCCACGGAATAGGCAACAGCGCCACCAGGGGTACCTTTCTGCTGGAAAATGGTCGCTCCAATGAACCCCTGGGACCACGCATACTCAAAGTGGGTCCCATAATACATTGAAAAATTTGTTCACATGTAAAATTCCCGTTCCATTGGAACATACCCAATCCTTATGAAACGTCAGCCACGAGTCATTTGCATGGCCAGCGTCATAACGTCAGAATAGAAAATGTTTCACAAGAATGCATAACGAGTAATTCATCTGTCCGACGTGCTTGTAACGTCCACGACGTCGGAAGATGGGCATGATCTCCACAGATGCCCTCATTATGTTCTGAATTCTAGGGCTTCGTGTGCCCCTTACAAAAAATTCTTATAGGATCCTATAAGATTCTGAAAAATACTATAAGATTCGGGAAGCAATGAAGTCGAAACTCAATGGCAAGCAGAAATTGTACGGAAAACTGATGAAGAGATTATGATGCCCTCATATGTTCCTCCGTTTGTATCTCAAAAGGGCACATGTACATAATAAAGAAATATTTATTATATGTATTTGTTTGTTCTTCTTTCTATGCGTTAGTTATTTACCAGATTATCTTTAACATAGCTGTGCTACATCCAAAACAAGCAATGTTTACGCTAATACATTTTCTGATATATTTACTATTTTACAGCACAGGGGCATTTTGTATTTCGTGGAGTTACTATAAAAGATGACCTACATCACTCATCCAAATATTCCTGAAGAAACTTTATATCCTGTAGATTTCTAAGAATCCATTCCATAATTAAATTTTATAGGATCCTATTAAAAAATCCTACAAGATTTTTATCCTATTAAAAAATCCTATAGGATTTCAATCTGATAGGATTTTAATCTTATAGGATCCTGATTTCTAGGATCCTATTAAAAAATCCTATAGGATTTCAATCTTATAGGATTTTAATCTTATAGGATCCTATTAAAAAATCTTATAGGATTTTGGGCCAAAATCTTATAGGATCCTATAAGATTTTTTTGTAAGGGGCTATCCAATGATCGATCGTACGGCTGAGCCTAGTAGGGAGAACATGACCGGACAGCTCTGGTTTTGAGATTACGGAATAGTTTTTCTAATCACCGATGTTGGAAATAAACGAACTGTAGTGTCCTTTGATTTTCACAAGACATGGAAGAATCTGATAATTGGTATTGAAAGCTGGACCATCTTTCACGCTCACTTGTTGTTGTTGTTGTAGCAAAATTTGACTTACTTCCTCGCACGTTCATCGAATACTAAAGTCTGTTTAGTCTGCCTGTTTCGTTTAGACCACTTTTTACTTCCCTTCTGAGGAAGTGCCATAGTCTGGACACGTATATTATCAACGAATTTTGTCTAACTAGTTCTTGTTTACTATTTCGCACTCGGAGCACATGCACTGACCGACTTCCGTCGCATCAGGGGGGATAACTCTTACTTGGTTGTAGCAATCAGGGGGAGTAACCCGCGTCTAATAAATTTGCTGAACATGCCTATTCGCTCTGTCGTATTTTGCTGGCTGTTGGATTCAGTTAAAACCTCTGGTACTACAGTCAAAGACGAACTAGTTTACCAGTTTCAAATAATGATACCTGCCAAACTTGTTTTCTTTTTTAGAGATTAATTAAAATTGTGTTCAAATATGCCCTAAGGCCAGCTGCTTCAATGTAGAGTAAGCTAGCAGTTTTGGGCAAGGCCTCCCATTGAAAAGGTAATATCCTGGACAAAAGACTGACAATACAACTTGTGGCAGATCCATTGTCAATTATATTTTGTGAGTCTTACACCAAATCGTTGCCCAGTTTGGCAGTATGCAGGCACTCGAGTGGGAAGTCCTCAGTTACAGGTATAATTCAACTGAATTGCACCCATGTGCTATAGACCGAAAACAATCTTCATTTTATCCAGCCAATTTCTACGTTCCCACTTCGAATTTCCCTTGATATATCTGGACCCCTTTAATGTTCAAATAACTAGACACGAAACGTCACTGACCTCGAAAACATTTGAAATTCGAAATGGGTCGCACAAGAGCCTTATTGATTGGCTGACCTATATAGTGGGCACCTTATTAGGAGAGGAAAGACGCTGCTAATAGAGGATGATGTCACTCTACGTGACTTCACTCGCAATCGATGTGTACGTTCTGATTGGTTCTTCTGTCGTTAGTAGGTGAAATTTACACCTCGGATTTTGAACACTGAAGGGGTCCGATAAATCAAGGCAGGTTCGAAGTGGGAACGTAGAAATTGGCTGGATAAAATGAAGATGGAAAACATCAGCTGAAGGATCGAGTCTAATTACTAAGATCAAGTTACTTAGATCATAGGATAGAAGAATTGCCACACCCCCTTTCCCTACCACAAACACAGCCCCCTCAGGGGCAGAGTGGTCAAAGGCGCTTCGCTGGTGACCGCTAGCCTCACACTGCTGTATATCAGGATGTGTGGACTCATTTATTCCATATACCGGACAAGTGTCGACATATATTTTGTTTGATTTCCACACATTATTCCACGACTAAGAACAAGAGCGATATTCTCTTCTGGGTGGAAGTCTTAATGTACACAGGCTCCTCCATTGAGAAATTACATACAGGTATATATTATGAGGTTCATCCAGTAATAAGTTCGAGAAAAAAAAAAATAATAATAAAAAAATCAATGGCTAAGAATCTCAAAACACAATTCAATGGTATTGTTTGGAATCACATGTACCCTTGAAGAATCGCGAAATCCAATGAATTTTAACTCAGTCGATCCGGACATGCTAGATTTTAAGTTTTTAGGATGATGTAATGTAGACTTTTCACCTACTGACCTAAAATAAATAAGGGGAATCAAATGCCCCACAATGCTGTAAAGTTTTGAGAAGATTGGTTAATGACAGCTATCTTGGCATCTTCCAGAGTAACGACTTTGACCTTTGACCTAAAACTAAATTTAGGTCTCTTAGAATCGCATAGATCACACTCCAGTAAAATTTAAGATGTTTTTTGATGAATAAGTCTGTATTCTAGACAAAGTTAATTCAGTTTCGGGGTGCTGTGACCTTGACTTCTGACTTGGGGTGCTGTGACCTTGACTTCTGACTTATTGACCTTGATATTAATACTGTGATGGCAATTCGTCCAATATATTTTGTGTACAACTTTGAAGTGAATGGACTTGACCACTTTTGAGACCATATCATGCTAACAAGATTTTATTACACACACACATACACACAGGCATTGATTCTACATCCCTTAATTAGGGTCCAGATGGGGGATAATAATTGCCTTATTTGGTATGATATCGGAAAATAAGTTTTGTTAAGTTAGGTGAATGAACCTCAAGATATAGTACAGACAAGCTATTATCAGTTTCGAATGAATTTGACCTTGACCTAAAAAATAAATAAGTCGCTTTAAGATCACATGGATAAATTAAGTTTTGAGATGTTTCTCGAGATTCAGAATTGATAATTTTGAACAGTTTCAGTGTGCTGTGACCTTGACATTTGACCTATTGTTCTCAATATCAATAGCATGAAAGCTATTTTCCCCACTATATCTTCAGTGAACATTTTCGAAGTTATCATGACACATACACACACCCGGGCAGACAGCAATTCTATATTGTCCGACCGGGATCCGGCGAGGAATAATAATTGACAACCGCATCTATTGTTGAGAGAAATGAATACATTACTGAAATGCTTGTAAATTTCTTGCTACAGCAAACTCATGGTCAGCCGATAGATATTTCAACTGAATTTAAACTGCTTGCCCAGCACGCCTTGCTGAGTGGATGGATTTACTGGCCTTGTGGGGTTGGGACTCGTAAAGCATGCAAGTGTAGGGATTTACTCGGCAAATAGAACCTCTGATGTAACGAAAATGGGGTGGACATGCACTGCTCGGTAGAGAATTTTTGGACATCTTGGACATTTCAAATATTATACCAAAATGTCATACCAATTGTTGGGATTCTAAACATAGACAGACCCAGAATGTCGTACAGCGATGTTACAATTGAAATGAACCAAATCGTATCAAAGAGACTTGAGACACAGATCTTCCACCAGCAATTTCCCCCCAATGTATGAACAAAGAACAAAGGCATATGTAAAATATGTATTTTATAACAATAATATAATATACCAGTGATAACTACAATAAATGTCAATCAAATTGGACATAGTTACTACACTTAATGCCTCAGCTTGGACTTTCAGGTGAGGGTCCTTGTCTATTGACACATTGTGCAGTGTTTATTTCTACCCATCAATAGTAACTCAGACCAAGGCAGCCCAGACAGAACCCACCATGTGTCTATGTTTCAAAACAATTAATGATTAAAGGAAATGGGTGGTAGGCCTACGGATAGGAACATTATTTTTAAAATAGATGTTGGAAGGTTTTTGCCATTGCTGTCTTAAGACTAAACAAAAGCACTGATGAATAAACATGGCTACAAATGTGTCAGATAAGCTTACACAAGGGCTCTCAGCTGAACGTTGACGCTGATGCAACGGTCATAGCAACTGATGACAGAATTCTGATGATACATTTGATTTTACTGTATTAGATTTCAAAATAATAAGTTTGTGATTGCAAAAGTTATTGTTCCCATAAACATTCAAAAATGACTAGAAAACAGCTTCATGAATGATAAGGGGTATTTCACACATTTAACCACAAACAGAAGAAGCCTAGGGCCAGACATAAATAATATCTGTCCTATTATATAATTTTGAAATTAGAGTAGGACCAGTATATTTTTTTCTTTATTAAAAAAATTAAGTTTTACAGGGAAATCTGTGTAAACTGACCATGCTTGGGACCAGATTATAGTGTCGTTTTTTATACCCCCCGACACGTAGTGTAGGGGGCGTATACTGGTTTCAGCTTGTCTGTCCGTCCGTCCGTACGGATGTCCGTACGTCCGTCCGTAACATTTCGTTTCCGGAGCATAACTTGACAACCGCCAGTTGGATTCCTCTCAGATTTGGTATGCAGCTACCATACCATGAGACCTTGCTTGGGATTGCATTTGGCGCATGTGCGTCTACAGGTGGCGCCACCTAGGGTTATTCCGTAACATTTCGTTTCCGGAGCATAACTTGACAACTGCTACTTGGATTCCTCTCAAATTTGGTATGTAGCTACCTTACCATGAGACCTCGCTTGGGATTGCGTTTGGCGCATGTGCGTCTACAGGTGGCGCCACCTATGGTCAAAAGTTTCTCATGTCAGTCCGTAACATTTCGTTTCCGGAGCATAACTTGACAACCGCTACTTGGATTCCTTTCAAATTTGGTATGCAGCTGCCATACCATGAGACCTCGCTTGGGATTGCGTTTGGCGCATGTGCGTCTACAGGTGGCGCCACCTAGGGTCAAAAGTTTCTCAAGTCAGTTCGTAACATTTCGTTTCCGGAGCATAACTTGACAACCGCTACTTGGATTCCTCTCAAATTTGGTATGTAGCTGCCTTACCACGAGACCTCGCTTGGGATTGCGTTTGGCGCATGTGCATCTACAGGTGGCGCCACCTAGGGTCAAAACTTTTTCTTGTCGGTCCGTAACATTTCGTTTCCGGAGCATAACTTGACAACAGCTAATTGGATTCCTCTCAGATTTGGTATATAGCTACCTTACCATGAGACCTTGCTTGGGATTGCGTTTGGCGCATGTGCGTCTACAGGTGGCGCCACCTATGGGCAGAATTTTCTCAGTTGGTCCGTAACATTCCATTTCTGGAGCATAACTTGACAACGGCTGATTAGATTCTTCTCAAATTTTGTATGTAGCTGCCATACCATGAGACCTAGCTCAGGATGTTGCATATGCGTCTACAGGTAGTAAGTTTAATATTTCACTTCCCATTTACTTCCTTTTCCTCTTCAATATGGTTATCCAGATGACAGTAATTCGCCTATCTGTTGCAACAGCCCATTTCAAGTCTACACGGTTCTAGTGGTAACAACAGTTAGGTAAAACACAATATGCCTGCATAACCCCATTCTCAACAATCATTATTAACATCAATTTTCTGAACAATCCATTAAACTCATCTGAGTATTGTCACGACACATGCATAGACAATCCGTTAACCGCACTCCAACCGAGCGAGGTCTCATTGTCAACTAGTTACATACTGTGCCGCCACTCATAACATGTATACTTATATTCCTCTACAAATACTCGTCAATTCCTATCAAATGTGCATCCGGGGGGTATCTTGTAAGCATGCTTACTGATGATTTCCACTGCCACAATCCCATTCAGCTTACTCGTGAAATGTTAACCACCCCCATGTATCTATGCCCTTACGGGGGGTATCTTGTAAGCAGCCTTACTGATCATTTTGATCAAATGTGTGCATCCCTCAGACTATGCTCTAGTTTGTTCTGGTTTATCAAGGTTCAAAATAATTGAAATTTTAAGTGTCGGAACCCAAGATAATGTCAGTATTTAGAGGTTAGTCGGTTTACCCAGATGTCGGTATTCACAGGTTTCATTGTACTTTCTTCAGCATTGCGTAAAAAGTTTGCTTATGCATTTTCTTTAGATAATTGATATAAAACAATAATTTAATAATATATTACATTTCAATTGTTAAAAATATATATTAAATATAGATTTAGCAGATTACTGTTTAGCTTCACTCATGATTATCCAATATAACACTGTTACAATTAAAGTGATTCCAATTTTACTTCCGCCTCCGGTATGGATGGGTGTAAAAATTGAAAAGATATAACCACTCAAACAGAAAGGGTATAGAATGTTTTCAGCAATTAGGGTTCTGTAACTGGACACACATTTATTCAGCCAAACACTATTTATAATACTGAAAGCAAAGTAAATGAGAATCCAATCATGAAATAATACATACTGGAGCATAATATCATCACTTCATTGAAAACGTGTTATGCAGTTTATGCAGCAGTAATTCAGTCCAAGTTACTTTTATTCACCCTAAATATGGAAGACGAATGTCTGCACTTCCCCTAGTTGTTTTTCTTTTTTTCTTTTTCATATCCTATCTCCGGAACCAACAAAATCTTGATACCTGGCACTCTGTGACTTTGTAGTTAATCAAATTGGGGTAATTTTGTACCTAACTTTTACGTTCGCCAAACTTTCAAAATGGCGACCATGTGGTGTACCAGAAAAGTTATGTTTTCTTGATTTTTCTTCAATATTCCTGCTTTTCTGCGAGGAAAAGTGAACAAAAACTATTTTATTTCACATCAGATTATTATTTATTAATTTATCATGCAGTTTTTGTGAAGAAAACACAAAAATAAAACAATGATCGAAAAAGCTTGGATTTTTTTACATTTTCTAGTGGAGCTTTACCCAAAGATAAGTTTCAGCACTCTAGCCTTGGGATAGTGAAAATATATAGGGGACACTTTCCACCCCTAACCAGGCTGCAGTCACCCCAAATGGCCAAGGCCAGATAGCGTTCAGACAAGACAATCAGCTGACATAGAGTTTTAAAGGAAATGGTCAATGATTCTAAGCCATGCTTTACGTTCATTTCCAGGGGTACGTATATATCCATTTGGATGCCATATATCCATTTGGATGCCAATAAACTTTCTTGATGAGTAAGTACATCCCCATAAATAATTTGACACCAAAGAATTGAAACCATAACTATAGTGTGTCCATTTTAATTAGTCATCTACTTTGGAGCTTGTAAAAAATCAGCAGTTAACTCTGCACAAATTATCTTTTTTGCATCATGCAGAACAAACTGACCTCCACAAAATGACTACCATTTCTCCATGATATCAATAATATATTATACAATTATTGCATGTTATAGAGTGGGACAACATGATTTGTCAGCTCTCGACAAGTGATGTACAATGAATGCGCATTTATTATACCGAATGGCCTATTTGAATAAAATGGGGACTTTATAATCATGTGAATGAGGATGGTTCGGTGGAATAAGCATATCGTATTCAACACTGCACGACCGTTGTTGATTTCAAAATGCTGTGTCAAGATCGACTGCTCGATCTCGGCTTGTTTGTCGACTCCATCGCATAATTTGGATGAGTAACGTTTTTTGTGATCTTACCTACCTTTTCAAAAGATGCCAAATTTATTTCAGTCAATTACCAAATCACATTCACTAATTTCTATCACCAACATATATACACATCAGGTCGACGAAGATACACATCAATCTCCGTTTCGGGGAGTAAGTGGTGCGTGCACTATGGGAGGCAACTCTTGGTCCAGCAGATGTCGCCGTGGAACAATTTGCCATGTTCAACACTCTGCCGTGGTACATGACATTTATTCAACGTTAAGGCAAGATATGACTGCATCATCACTGAACATCATGATTTGTAGAATGACACGTGACAGGCCTTCAACCAATGAAAACATTATGAATTTACAGGAAGTATAATAATACGCTTTAAATCACTTTGTAATTCTCTCCATATAAAACTTCAGTACAGTTGTTTCATGTAATGGGGCTCAATCACACAGGAAGACATCATAATGTCTTCATGTTCACTAGCACAAAGGTCAACAATGCTGTGTACGATCATAGAGGTGTGTGTGGTTTATCATTCGGCAATTTCACGGGGCATGGGATATAAGCGACACTCCCACGGACCACCTGCTATTACTTTTTTCAGCATCAATGACCTTTGTGACAGTGAGCACGAATACATTATGATGTCTTCCTATGTAATTGAGACCCAGTACATGAAACAACTGTATTAGAGTTTTATGTGGAGACAATTACATGTACCAAGCACGATATATTATCAATCTCACAGAGAAAAGGTAGTCAATTTGTAGAGTTCAGTTTGTTCTACACGATGCAAAAAAGAAAATTTATGTAGAGTTAACTATTGATCCTTACAGCTTATTTAAGCCTGATTGGCTTATCAATAGACAACTACAGGTGAGCAAACAGCTAGTGTGTGTAATAGGCACCATGTGGTCTTGTCTTCTTATTTCTCAGAGAGGGATGCATATTCAGTGCATGGGCCAATCTGTCACTTGCACAACCTTCAAGTTAATCCTTTAACATTGAGCTGCGTGGATAGCAACTTCTGCTAGAAAATAGTCCGGATATCATTCATTAAAAACTTCACTAGGTTAAGGAGATGGCAATAGACTGGATGATCGAACCATTGTGGACCACTGTTTCAATGCACCCATCGGTGCTATCAATACAGCTTAACTTAAAAGTTGCACAAATAGTCACGGATTGTCTTCATCTTCAATATATTACGGGACATAAAATAAACTAGGAGTGGCTAGTGGTGAACTGCCTTCCAAAAATATACAGCCAGTGAACAATGTTGAGCAATCCTTTTAAATTGACTTATAGGACAGAATTATTAACTCTGTCACCAAAACAAAGTCATAAATGATTTCACAAGTGAAAATTTAAATAATGTACTTTTCCTGAAAAAAATACTTCAGTGGGTAGAATACTGCTTTGTTTTGAAGAAATGCACTCTCGTATATATATTGCAAATAATGGTAAAATGATTTATTATGTATATGGCTACACTGAACCAATGCCAGCACCAGTTTAGCGTAATAATGGGGAAATAATTTGTAAATAATTAAATACATTTCTATATTTCACGATTAAATTATCAGTTTCTCAAGCTGAAACTGGTAATTTCAATAAGATGATGATACATGTATATACCTAGAAGATGTTATACTCAATGGCAGGAGTATAAATCTGTCATAGTCTCATCACCAAACCATTGCCTTATTCTTCTTGAGCTTAGGAAAACATGATTATACATAACACATAACTTCACAATATGCATAATGTTTAGAAGGAAAGACAAATGCCTTCTCATTTAGCATCATCACTAAGAACGTGGTCAGATGTTGTCCCTGCTTCAGAGAATATACAGTACTGTTACAGTTCTTGGATTTAGGGAGGATTTCCTCTTTGGGTGTTCAGATCTTCCTGTCCAATCCTATCAAGGTTTAAGGCTGAGCTGGCCCAATAGGCGAGACTCCATAGTAAGCAGTTGGCAGGTGGGTATATGCATAACTGACACTGATCTGATTGAACCATAAAAACACACCTCCTGGTCACATTTGCCTGTCATGTTCGGAGCACCACCTTGCATGTGAACTAGATCTGAGTGTTATGAAGTACAAGTTATCCTCTCCCTCTGGTCTCACTTGCGGGACCAATCAGAAGAGCTGTAACATAACTCCTCTGCCAACTCCTCTCACATGAGCGAGGTGATATAGATTATGTAAGGCGGGAAATGTGTATTTGTGAGGCAGAATTTGATTGGTCTGCAAGGTGAACATAGCCTTTCATCTCCACTGTTCCTGAATAACTCGATCACCAAATAGGCAAGACGAGGAGCAGAGCTTTGTGTAAGGACTTATCTAAAAATTATCCAGAACTTGCATGTGCTTTTTAAACTAACAAATTCCATCATATATCGAATAATTACTTTAGAACCATGTTGTTTATTTTAAGCAGTATGGTGCTTATATACCCACATCACAATCCTGTCAATGTACCTTACATTCATTGTGAAATAATATCAAAGAGCACCATATGATTTTCTGCTAGGTAGTTGCTGAAAATGTGGAAATGTCACAATTTTCAACCGTAACACATTCGTCATTTGTTTGAGTGATTCAGCTGAGATTTTCTGATTGTGTTCGTGACACTTTCCTTCAGAGATACCAGAGTGGAGGCTAACTGAACGTCCACCGTTTTCAGCATGTCCCGTTGTTGGATGATTGCAGTTTTTAATTTTGACTTATCATTGCTTGTCTCTACGCCTGCATCTGAAAAGAATGAGGGGAAAAAAAACAGAATCAGTCTGTCAGTCAATCTTTTACATCATATGCCAGACAAGAGCAGATTACAATTTTTAGCCATTTTTTTTTCCTTCCTCCGATTCTTTTTAAATTCGTTAATATTGCAGATATCACTGTCTTTCTGCCTCTCATTTTGTATTGTAAATTGTTAGAATAATAAGTATATCACCACTATTCTAATTGTTAGAACAATAAGTATATCACCACTATTCTAATTGTTAGAACAATAAGTATATCACCACTATTCTAATTGTTAGAACAATAAGTATATCACCACTATTCTAATTGTTAGAACAATAAGTATATCACCACTATTCTAATTGTTAGAACAATAAGTATATCACCACTATTCTAATTGTTAGAACAATAAGTATATCACCACTATTCTAATTGTTAGAACATAAGTATATCACCACTATTCTAATTGTTAGAACAATAAGTATATCACCACTATTCTAATTGTTAGAATAATAAGTATATCACCACTATTCTAATTGTTAGAACAATAAGTATATCACCACTATTCTAATTGTTAGAACAATAAGTATATCACCACTATTCTAATTGTTAGAACAATAAGTATATCACCACTATTCTAATTGTTAGAACAATAAGTATATCACCACTATTCTAATTGTTAGAACAATAAGTATATCACCACTATTCTAATTGCTTAAATCCACCTATCCTATTTCTTCTAATTTTTCGAACAGCAATTTTAGACTTGAAAGCAGAAAAAAACTCTTTATGCCAATGGAGGCTAAATACTGTGGCTTGGATATGTTATTTATCCCAAGAACTGAAAAGATAGCTGGTGAAATTTGTAGAATTTTAGCAGAATTTCTCTCCGCAGATGACTGAAGTGAAGTTTTGCCGTCTTAATAATTAGAAGAAATAGGGTAATTGCATATTGATTTATTGACATTCTGTATGCAGTTGAGAGGTTTGTACTGTAGTGATAGAAAACTTCACCAATATTCAATTGACTTACTTTCGTCTCGGACTTTAGAGAGTTGCTCCTGCACTCCTTTTACATCTCTGAAGAAGTCTCGTAGACCCTTGGCTAAATCCACATCCAGGACGGATGTTGATCGTATCGGGGAATGGTGACTAGATATGGGGGAGATACTACGGTTAGAACTCTGTCGGGACAGAACCCTTTTACCACTGCGCACGTTGGGCCGGTCCTCTTCATCATCTGTGGACAGAGGTCACATGTAGTTAGTCTCAATGAAACAGGGTCCGAAATGGCGGCCTGCTATTGGCTAAAAGCAGGCCAAAATTTTGACAAAGCAGGCGATGTACAAAATCACCTGCTAAAAAAAAAATCTCCAACGAAAGTAGCAGGCCATAATTTTCCTGGCCAAGTCTCGAAATTAGCAATGCACACATGCAGAAATGCATGTAGTTTTTCCACGGTACACGTAAATTTTGATCGGCAGCTGCATTTGCAAACATAGTGTTGAATACGAAGCTGCGCATCAAAAAACCCCTCGGCTCTGGGTACATTCATAATGTATTCAATTTGAACCAAGATGTCAGGAACACCAAGCAGTCAAGTCACAAATATACAGATTATCAAAAATTTTGCAATTAGAAATGACCCCTAAGATTTCCTTCCAATCCGAGAAACCGGTATTCATTACATAAATTTCTTGATGCATTAATGATGTATACCAAATTTTACATCGAACATTTGAACGGTATCAGAGATAGAGATCATTAATGATTTCGCATAAATTAAAGATGGCCGCCCTTCCTTCCCGCCACTCAGAGGAACTGATGTGGTTATTCATTGAAAGTCTCTTGATACTGTTTACCAAGTTTCGTATAGAACACTGAAATGGTATCAGAGATATACATCATTAAAGATTTTGCATAAATTAAAGATGGCCACCAAGGTTTCCGCCCAATCAGAGAAACCAGAACTGTCATTTGTCGTAAGTCTCTTGATGCATCGATGATGTATACCAAATTTTACATCGTGCAATTGAACGGTATCAGAGAACGAGATCATTAATGATTTTGCATAAATTAAAGATGGCCGCCCATCCTTCTCCCCACTCAGAGGAACTGATGTGGTTATTCATTGCAAGTCAGTTGATACATCGATGCTGTATACCAAGTTTGGTATAGAACACTTAAATTGGATCAGAGATATATATCATTAAAGATTCTGCATAAATTAAAGATGGCCGCCAAGTTTTCGGTCAATCAGGTCCCGATTCAACGTATCTGGATGTATCGATGATGTATACCAACTTTCATATAAAACAACTGAATGGTAACAGAGATATGTATCATTATCGATTTCGCATAAATTAAAGATGGCCTCCAGGATTTCCAGCTAATCAGAAAAGCCGGTTTGCTAATCCATTGAAAGTTGCTTGATGTATCGATGATGTATACCAACTTTCATATTGAACAGTTGAATAGTTTCCGAGATATGGATCATTATCCATTTCGCATAAAATTAAAGATGGCCGCCAAGGTTTTCACCCAATCAGGTCCCAATTAAATAGGCTTCTGGTCCTTGACTAGGTAAATAAGCATACCAAATTTGGAATTCTTCAGTGGAACCGTTCTCCGGCTATCTCGCTCACGTACGGACGTACAAGACGACGACAATACCCCATGGCCAAAATTGGCCGAGGGGTAAAAATGAACCATCGATCACGCCGACTATAGCTTATGGCAGACTACCAATTGTCTTGAAAAATTTGCTAGAAAATGTCCAAGCTGTGCGTTGAGTTACCCCCACGGGTATTTTTATCTCGGGCATCTCCACATAAGACGCTCCACACTATTTCTTAATCTGCTTCACGTCGTGTGTGACATTTCCAAACTGTTCAAAACAATGTGAACACAGAGTAGCAACATGTCAGCTTTTTCTGCAGCTGGTTGTCAAATAAACACTGACCCTGCTGAAGAAGTAGGAAGTGAGATCCAGGCGATTGAATATGTAGAGGAGTAAAGACGATGTTGCAGATACACGCACGAATCCCGCAACAACAACAACAACAGAGACATTTGTTGAGTCCAATAAAATTTGATTTTCTGTAAATTTGTCGATTTGAAAAATTAACAAAAAAATAGTAAGAAATAGTTATGGTGTTTAGTACATATATATGACCTCAAGAGTGATACATCTCAACACAAAATCAGATTCATCAGAATATTTGACTTGTGGCAAAACACATTTGATTTTTTCCAAATACTGACGTATTTGATTTTTCAGAATAGTTCTTTTGAAGGACGCTGTGAGACCCTGTATATAAGTGCTGGTGCCTGGCATTAGGAGAGTCCAAACACGTAAAGGTTTACAGATTTCAAAAGACAAATTTACGGAGAAAGATTTTTAAAAAGAATATTTTTTATTTTTTATTTTTTTGTACAAATTGATACAGGGCAGATTGGCGGTATGCATTTTATACGGTATTATGATTATATTGGTGGATTTGCACATGTAGAAAAAAAATAGCTGTCCAACTTCATAAATAGCAGGTGATGTTAGATTTGACCTGCGATTTGTTTTTCGATGAAAAAAAATAGCAGGTCATCACAAATTTCCTAATTCGGACCCTATGAAAGGATATTCCTCAGCATGGCCGAGGAATCAACAAAGCCAAAGATTGACCAATCCTCTTCCTCTCCGCCAGTTATTGTCAATAGCCAGTTTCTCCACTTGCTGAATGAATGGACGAGAGGTTGACAAAATTATCAACTCTTTCTGACAGTAAAACATTATTCTTAGATAGAGTAACATGCTTTTATTTAGCTCCTCTTCATCGCTGATATGTATTAATTAAGTCAAACTGAATTCGGGATGAGCACAAATTCTACTGAAATTTGGATTGCATGGCAAAACTCAAAGCGGAAAATGTTAAGAGAAAGTATTCTTGTCATACGAGGCCTGAATTCTGCTGGTTTCTTGTGCTTCAGGTTTCAAGTTTTTTCAACAAAATAATTTGAGGTTTTCAATTTAAGACAACATACCCTCTCCCATAGAAGAGCTGGATATTCTACGTCGTAACTGAGCTGCCTGTTTGAATCGCTCCACGCTCTGTTTTAATCGGAAGTTTTCTCTCCTCAAGTACTCATTATCCTCTCTCATCTCCTCCAGTTCATTCTCCTGAAAATTTACATCACCGGGTATTAGATGAGATGACCAAGTACATTCAGTCTGAGTACATGTACAGTGCCACCTCGCCATAGCGAGCCTCGATAAAACGCGAATTCGGATATAACGTGCACAATTTCTTGTCCCCCCGCCACCCAGAAAACAAGCGTTCTGAGAACCCCAACATCTCGCCTTGCGGGGTCATCCGCCAATGGTGCAGCAGTATTGAAAGCATACATGTAGAGAAAACAATAAGGACTGGAATAGGTGATGTGGTACAGACAATAATGTCTGGAATAGATTATCTGGTACAGACAATAACATCAGTCCCATGTGGGATTACTGGCAAAAGTTAATCCCATGTAGAATGGATAGGTCAGTGCCGTCGGATTACTGGTACATAGGGCAGTCCAGTGTGAGATTACTGCTGGATAGTTCAGTCCCATGTGAGATTACTGTTGGATAGGCCAGTCATGTGTAGGATTACTGCTGGGTGGACCAGTCCCATGTTATTACTGATGGAAAGTCCCCTGTGGGATTACTGCTGGATAGTCCAGTCCCTGGTGGGATTACTGCTGGATAGGCCAGTCCTGTCTGGGATTACTGCTGGATAGATGAGTCTCGTATGGGATTAATGCTGGATAGGACAGTCCCGTGTGGGATTACTGCTGCATACGGCAATCCTGTGTGGGATTATGGCCGAGGAGGCCAGTCCCATGTGGGATACTGCTGGATAGGCTAAACCTGTGTGGGATTACAGCGGAATAGGTCAGTCCCATGTAAAATTATGGCTGGATAGGTCAGTGCCATGTGGGATTACTGCTGCAAATTGCAATCCAGTGTCATATTACATCTGGATAGGTTAGTCCCATGAGAGATTACTGCTGCATAAGCCAGTCCCGTGTGGAATTACTGCTGGATATGCCAGTCCCATGTGGGATTACTGCAGGATAGGCCAGTCCGGTCTGGGATTACTGCTGCATAGGTCAGTCCCGTGTGGCATTACTGCTGGATAGGCCAGTGCCATTGGGATTACTGCTGGATAGGTCAGTCCTGTGTGTGATTACTGCTGAATAGGCCGGTTCCAAATGGGATTACTGCTGGATAGACCAGTTCGGTCTGGGATTACTGCTGGATAGTTCAGTTCTGTTTGGGATTACAGCTGGATAGACCAGTTCGGTCTGGGATTACTGCTGGATAGTTGAGTTCCGTTTGGGATTACAGCTGGATAGGTCAGTCCCGTATGGCAATACTGCTGGATAGGCCAATGCCATTTGGGATTACTGCTGGATAGGTCAGTCCCGTGTGGGATTACTGCGGGAGAGCTGTGACCTAGGAAAACATGCAACATGTCCACCAACAAACTTTCCATGTACAGATCTACCTTTAAATTTTTGCCCAACAAAAACCTTATCAATGGAAAGGTACAAAGTCTAAACTGCAATAATTAGGAAAAAATTTCATATTTAATGTCATATTTCTTAAATAGCACATGCACATCTTTGAATCACATTGAACTTGGGTAGCAAGTGTCAAACTTATCCAATGAAAGCTGACAGCTTCAGAAAACTTTCCATGTACAGGTGTACATGTATATACATGTACATTATTATTGGCAGATTAAGACAAAACCCTCAAAATTTGAACAAAAATTAATATTTCATTTCCTAAATATCACACGTACATCTTCTAATCATAAGAAACATGTGTACCAAGTTTCATAATCATTCAATGACAGCTGACAACTGCAGCAAACTGTGGTGTACAGATGTACATTTGCACTTCAGCTAAAAGCAAAACTCAATCATTTGCCATAATTTGGAGAAAAATTAGTATTTCATCTAAAAAATAGCACAAGTACATCTTCCAATCATAAGAAACATGTGTACCAAGTTTCGTAATCATCCAATGAGAGCTGACAACTGCAGCAAACTTATCATGTAGAGGCCTACATGTACAATTTACCTAAACAGAAAACTCATTCATTTGCCATAATTTGGAGAAAATTAATATTTCTTGTCAAAAATAGCACAGGTACATCCTCTAATCATAAGAAACATGTGTATCAAGTTTCATAATCATCCAATGACAGCTGACAACTGGAGCAAACTTACCATGATCATGTATATGTATACATGTAGAGGCCTACATGTACAATTTACCTAAACAGAAAACTCATTCATTTGCCATAATTTGGAGAAAACTTAATATTTCTTCTCAAAAATAGCACAGGTACATCCTCTTATCATAAGAAACATGTGTACCAAGTTTCATAATCATCCAATGACAGCTGACAACTGGAGCAAACTTACCATGTACATGTATATGTATACATGTAGAGGCCTACATGTACAATTTACCTAAACAGAAAACTCATTCATTTGTCATAATTTGGAGAAAAATTAATATTTCTTCTCAAAAATAGCACAGGTACATCCTCTAATCATAAGAAACATGTGTAGCAAGTTTCATAATCATCCAATGACAGCTGACAACTGCAAGAAACTTTCTAAGTTGCACTTCAGCTAAACGCAAAACTCATTCATAGGGATTTTAACATTAGAGCACCCCAGGGGTAGTACCCCCAGGTGGCATACCCACCCCCCATATTTTTTTTATATTTTTTCTAGATTTTTTTTTGACTTGCTAAACCAAAAACCCATTCATTTCCAGGCAGGGGGCACCGACACCGACACCGACGACGACATCCTCTTTCCCCCCTCACAATATCTCCCCTTTACTTCGCAAGGCGAGATAAAAATCAATCAGTAAATTAAGAAATTTTGAAAATATTTCAACACTTTTGTTAAAACATAACTCACAAAACACCAATTACATGTAATAGTTTATCTCAATCTTAATATCAGTGATGGGCTCCAGCCAGTAAATCTAGTACTACAGACATTGTACTTGTAGTTTAGTACATGAATCCATCACCATGGCTGTCTATACAGCCCTTCAAGATACTAGCCTAACTTACTCATTAGCTAATACATAACTCTACTCCTATTGTTCATGTCTAAATGTTTTACTCTATCAAAGAACGAAACAGTAAACCCTCTTTATGACAACCACATTTGTGCCAGTTAAATTTGTCGTTATAATGAATTTGCTGTAATAATGAACAGAGAATAAGTGTATTTAGTAAACTGTAAACTCTGGTGTTATAATGAAGTTATTGCTGTAGTGAATATCGTTATAATGAAGGTTCACTGTAGTAACTAATCCAGTCAACTGCCTATCAGCCCTGTTCCTGTGATAGCTGTAACATTTAAAGATATACAGTGCCGCCTCGCCATAGCGCGGTGCTTTGTCCCCTAATTTAAAACCGCGTTATAGGATAATCGCGTTATAATGAATTGTCAAAATACCAAGCTGATGTTGTTGTTGTTCTTTTACAGTCTCTGACAGAGGCACACGTGGCGTTGTCAACCCAGCTTAACAGCGTGCAGTAACGCTTGGGAGGCTTATATCCGAGAAAATTGTTTTGTCCTATCCTTAACACTTTTAAAATAAAACGTGAACAAGCTGTTTTGTGATTTTTTTCTTTTGTAAAAAGATCGTTGTCAACCACATGACCAAGACAAAAAGACCCTTGACCAAGACAAGATACTGACTGGACCAAAGCTGATGGGGTGCTGTCTTTTCATGCCAAATGTGACGTGATTAGACAGTCTGACATAGCGGTAATTTTACTAACCTTCTAGATTCAGATTGGTAATTTATTTATTTTGGAGTTCCAGCAAATGTTACGAAGTACTGATGGCAGTAATGCTCACGTGATCTGGCAGCAGCATTCGGCTGCAGGTGATCGCGGAATAGCCATTCATTCTGAAGTTGTCTTCCTTGCACTATCAAGTTGAATAATGCGTGTCGTTGACAATATATTTCGGACAATATTTTTTTTATTCAACCTCACGGAAAGACCCGATCCAAATTGTATAATTTCAGCACATTTTAGAGAGAGAAAACTTATCAAAATTAAAAGACTAAATTATCATAGCACATATTGTGGAACATAACATAATTAAATAAACAGATAAATACATTTTCATTTAAATGATCCAATTAAATTATAAAGCACATACATCTGCATATATAATTTTGAGAAACAAGAGATTGTACCGCGGATAAGAAGATTAAAATATCACAGTGGGAATCTGCGCCTATTCCCAACTAGGACCAGCCAAGAGGGCTGCAGATAAGTCCTACTCAAGAGACCCGCGACAACAAACAGCGAAATATTTGAGATTTCTCACCTTCACGGGATTAACAGTTTATCCTGATTGCTTAATGACAATGTGTACTCAGAAGTTTGACAGTCTCTCTTAATTAATTAACAGTCTTTAGGCATGCTACAACTTGTTCACATTGTTGAATGCGTTGTTGTTGTTCACCACGTGGTCGCACGTACCACACAGGTGGGCCATTCAGGTACGGTAGCTTTAACAATTTAGGCCTAACACAAAACAAATATACACACAATCAACACGTTATTATGTGCAATTGGTGTTTCGTGAGTTATGTTTTAACAACAGTGTTAAAATATTTTCGAAATTTCTTAATTTACCGATTTTTTTCGAGTTTTATTTTGGGGGACAAGAAATTGTGCGCGTTATATCCGAATTCGCGTTTTATCGAGGCGCGCTATGGCGAGGCGGCACTGTATATGGATACTCACTAATTCACAAATGTGGACATCTGTTGGCTTATGGCTATTCCCATTAACTGTATGGCCGTTCATTACCTGTAGGAAATAGTTTATTAGAAAATGACATTTCTTCAATTTGAGACCCACAACACACCCTTTCTACCCAACTTGTAATATCGTAATACATTGCATTATCCTCTGATACCCAATATATACCATTCCCTGATCTGTTCATATGTCTGTTTATTTGTCCACTCTGATTTAGGGAACCCTCAATGATAGTTTCATTCAGGCCTTGTGAAGATTCTTGATTTCTATGTGAGAAGCAGAATACTACAGCTCGAGGGTGAGGGTTTACATTCTGTGTATGGCTTGTTTCTATAGTGCTCTCACAAGATTGAACTCTTTAGATGCAATAGGTACACAACAACGTCATTGTTCATGTGACGTTAAGATGAGGTTAGGCAAGGAGTAATTTGTTTACGCTGTATTATTTTATTCACACACTTTACAGGCGATGCCTTTTTTTGCTGTTTAACTTTGGCATAAACCATCTTTTTATATTGCCTGGTGCCTAACCTTGACGTGGAGTCATGTGGGCAATGACATCGTAGTGCACCTTTTGCGGCTGGAGATTGCAATTTCGGAATGTCCATATAAGTCTGTTTCAACTAATACACCTACCTTATCTCTACTGTGACCATTTGTGTACCCATTTATGTGCCCAGTTAATGATGGGGACCTCTTGGATTTCCTTTCATCATCAGCTATCAAACAAAACAAAGTAATAATGAAATCAAATATACATTTAAGTTTATTTTCGGTTATTAACATAGGAAGGAATAAAATTCAAATCAAGTAGTGCTCTCGTAAAAATGTATATCTGCATTTTCACTGATAATGTGAAATAATTTATAAAAAAAACAAGAGCCCAAGGGGCTTCAATATACGCCCGTATATCTGGAATTACATTGGTTCAAATTTCAAGGTTGTTTAATAGCCTTGATTCCAATTGATCTAGCAATCCAGAGAAAGGGCTACAATTTTTTGCTTATGAGAATGTAACATATATCACATCTTATATTGAATGATAAACTAAACTGAGCTTAACTCTTGGTAACTGGTTGACCTTGAAGCAAGAGCTGAGAGCTCACATATCCCACACTGAAATCGACAATAGTCAAACACAAGAAAATAGCAGTTTTCCTGCAAATGGATTCCTTTTAGATGAGATAATTTTTCGTGAATGAAGAAGAAAGTGATGAAGTAAACCTTTGTTCTTCAGTTAATAAACAGGTGTGAAGTTCATAAAGGACTCCTTTCCCCGTTAAATTAGTAAATGTATGGTTTTTATTTCACAACAGTTTAACTAAATGAAGCGTTTCAAACATGGGAGACAACTCAACAGGACAAATCATATAAATGCAGGGGAAAGACTTTTGAATATTCCAACAATATTCCAACACATTTAGTCAGCTAAGCTTGATTCAGTTTTGGGGGACCAGGGGCGTCGTTAGGGGGAGGTCGTCAGGTGCGAACGACCCCCCCTTGGACGCGCCAAAAAAAACAGAAGAAAAAGAAGAAAAAAAACAAACAAGCAAAAACAAAAACAGAGAAAACAAAAGCAAAAACAAAAAAAGCAAAAGGGAAAAGAATGGAATAAAAAATGTCCGTCTCCAGGCTCGTAAGCATGCTCCGTTCCAGTAGTGACGCGTCAGTTCGCTCAACAATGGGTTTACCACGACTTTCCGTTTTATGGTCATAAAGTGGATTATGAAAGAGCTGTAGCTCTGTTCATGAGACTTCACCCTCGAGGGATACAGCAGGGGAACCCTCGACGGATAAAGCAGGCGAATTTACTATTCAATTAATCATTAACACTAAGGCCACTTTTTTTTTATTTCTTGGTTTACGGATTGAAGGCCCCAAAAATTTGGGTCGGTCGGTCGGAAAAAAAAAAAAAAAAAAAAATCTCCCTAAAAAAATGAGCACAACAAAATTAGATTTTTAAATGTTGAAGTAAAATCATGGCCGGTATCTAGTATGCAGGACAGCTGCCTGCTGAATGTCTGGTCAGTGCTTGCCAAGCTTGCATTGTTAACCCATAAAACAAGAAAACGAGATGGAAAGTGATTTGTTGGACGGAATCTCTCTCTTATTATATTCCTGAAACATTCACATGACACTGTCACCGGGAAAATGTTTACAATCAAAATAGAATAGTTTACTTCAACAGGCCAGACCAGACAGGTTAATATTAGACAGGTGGACAGACGTACTTAACAATGACAATATCCCTATGCCCAAGGGTTGAGATTAAAAATCATAAACCTGAACTAGCCTTGTATAAATTTGTATATGCCACTTTGAAAATGTCTTGAATAATGAAATTCATATCACAAAAATATAGAACCATAAATCTGCAAACATTACGTTCGAATTTATTTCTGGGAAAACGCTTAGAACGCGTCTCTGGAGATCTGGAACTTCGGAGCTTCCGGGGCATAAACGGCTCGTGGACCCTCGCATGTTGGGCTGTGAGGATTTCCTTGTTTTATCTTTGTGTGAATGAATCGTATCTGTAGGCATATTGGTTTCCCTCCCAAGAACTATAAGTCATCGTTTTGTATGTTTTAAACATAACTAAAACGTCAAATGGATGGCATGAGGTGCGATGTTTTCAATATCGATGCATGCTTATAATTGCGGGAAAAAAAACGTGAAAATAGAATCATAAATGTGCATGCAGTATGATCAGTTTTATTTCCGGAAAAACGTTCAGAACGCATCTCCGGCAATCTAGGAACCCTAGGCGGCCCCTGGACCCCCGCCTGTTGGGCTGTGATAGTGGTCCCCCACTTTCAATTACGTTCCGACGCCACTGGGTTAGCCTACGAGGTATATCGGCCCAAAGCATTATTATTGTGTTTTCAAGATGACAAGAGAATAAAATATAATACTGATATTTTTCAAATGACGTGTTAGTTTAATTGTTGGAAATCGCTCAGAATGCATTTCAGGCCATCTAAGGTCCCAGAGCTGTATAATATAACCCTAAATCTGCATACACTATGTTCAGATTTAATTCCGGGAAAAACGCTTAGAACGCATCTCCGGCGATCTACGACCCCGGCCCCTGGACCCTCGCCTAAAGTGCTATGATAATCGACCCGCCTTTGAAAAATCCTAGCGATGCCCATGGGGACTGCGATCTAGACCTTTGACAAATTGATCTCATATGTATGGCTCCACTTTGCCATGCGAGTAAGGTATACTCAAAGTTTGGTACCAATCCATACCTTGAAACTAGAGCTATCGCATTGACAACAAATGTTAATGGATGAATGGACAGAACTCAACATCGCATTACATGACCTCGTCTTCGACAGGCATATGAAAATGTGACTTTTAATGATTTCTTGATTTTGGGGTCACAGTGACCTTGACCTTTGACCTTGACCTCAATTTTGATACACAACACATCGTCTTCCCTCAATCTATCAATGCATACAAAAAATCATGATTTTTAATGATTTTCTGATTTTGGGGTCACAGTGACCTTGACCTTGGCCTAAATTTTGGTACATAACAAACCGTCTCCCCTCAACTTCTCAATGGACACAAAAAATCATGATTTTTAACAATTTCACGATTTTTGGGTCACAGTGACCTTGACCTTTGACCTTGACCTACATTTTGGTATGTGACTCATTGTGTCTCCTTAATGTATCTACTGACACAAAAAATGTTATTTTTAATAATTTCCTAATTTTGGGGTCAGTGACCTTTGACCTTGACCTAATTTTTGGTATGCATCACTTCATTTCCGCCTATTGAATCCACTCACAAAAAATTAGAAATTTTTAACGATTTCCTGATTTTTATATCACACTGACCTTTGACCTCTGACCTTGACCTACATTTAATATGCAACACATCGTTCCCCCCTAGGGCATCCACTCACCAAAAATTAGAACTGTAGATAGAAAACTAACAACGATCAATCATTTCCTGATTTTTGACAACAGTGACCTTTGACCTCTGACCTCGACCTTAATTTTGGTACGCGACACATCGTCTCCACCTGGCGTATCCACTCACAAAAAATTGCAACTGTGGATAGAAAACGTTCACAGATATAGACCGGACACGAACACTTCAGTGATTTCCTGTTTTTTATGCCAGTGACCTTTGACCTGTGACCTTGACCTTCATTTTGGTACGCGACACATCGTCTCCCCGTAGGGTATCCACTCATCAAAAATTGAAGCTGTGAATAGGAAACTGTCCCAGATATAGACCGGACACGAGAACCGGACAGACGGACAGACGGACAGACGGACAGACGGACAGACGGACGGAAACCGCCATCCCATAATACGACCGCCTTTTGGGCGGGCGTATAAAAAATGGTTTACAGTATGCATTTAAATACCTTGTGTTCCCCACAGTTCTAGCACCAAAGCATGCGTCTTCAATTGGGTCAGAAAGTCTTTGGTGATTTTCTTGATGCAGAACTTTCTGTTATAACTCATCTCTGTCATGTGACGTCTCCATACAGTATCCGTCTTTACCACTTCTGACGTACCAGGGACTTTAGCACTGAGGAGGATATGATAATCATGTTAGGATCAACATCCACTTGAAAGTTGGGGAATATCAGCACCAGTAATATCATAGATCGATTAATGAATTATGTTTTCAGATATTAATGTGCAAGGTACAGGAAACTAATTTGAAGAAATTGATGAACCTTTCAAAGAAGTAGAATACTTTGTTCTCGTGTTACTAAAATCTTGGTGGAATTCATAATATCGGAGTTCTTTAATCATAATACGATTGCACACCTAGCCTATATAAAGCCAACCCCAGGGGTAAATCGGTGAAAGGGTTAAGGGGCTCTGCAGGGCTTTATATCACCCTAATTTGGTCACAACCTCTCCTTGGTGTGGCAAAATTTATTTAGGTAGACAAATGCACACAAATTAGTGGAAAAAGTAGCCAAATTCTGACAAAATTAGTAGGCTTTTCACTCCAATATGAGGCTCAATTGATGAGGAATCTCCATGAACATAACTGAACTTTGATTCTCAATTAAAGAAAAAATTTTAAAAGAACAAATAAATTATTATTTTTCTTTCTTAATTTTTTATTTTTTTTTGCTCTATAATTGGGCGCATCCTGATTCGGGCACAATGTTTAATATTGTATCAAGTGGGTAATCTAAGGCCCTTGGCTCTGTTATGTTACTCATACCTGAGATATATACCCCTTGAGGAGTGCTCCTCCACCCATCGAACCCCCATCACACGTGTGAGAGAAACCAGGAAGTGGAGTGGCTTCCCTAGCAACTCATTTGGTTCCATCACAGCGTTGTCATCAATGCTTGGTCTGTTCATGGAAAACATGGGATTTCAAAACCATTCATTCTGATGTCATTATACTTTCATAGTCAACAGAGTTGTATATGGGCTGTCATCGTTCAATGTGCCTTTATCTCAAATTTTAACAAATTTTCTTTATATGCAATGAAATGATATAATGGAAAAATACAAAGGATATATAAGGTAAAACTACATAAAATGTTTTAAATAAATGAACTGAATCAACCAAACGTTTACTGTTATTTGTATGACTGTCCCAGTTAATATGCAAAAAGTATTGGACATACTTGCCATCCTGGGCACAAGGAATTATTTTAACATGGACCACAGCCTCCTCCTTGCCCCGGTAATTATGTAGACTGAGATGCTCGTCAATATCTAAGTGATACCCCAGACTTTGCAACCACACATGACAGCTGTGAAAGAAAATTAGTATACATGATACAAGCTACAAATTTATTTTATTCATCCTTATGTTTTAAGTTCACATTCACATTTGTTCAAGGTATAACAGGGGAGACTACTCTTGCTCAATCACGAAATCACACTCAGGGGGAGATAATCACCATTAACAACTGAATGGAGCAATTCGTTGCACTGAAAAAGTGAGCAAAACAATAACATATGCATACCCAACATTATCACATAAATTACTAAGTTTAGTATACAAGATAAACTCACCTGCCCAAGAAGATATCTTCAATGGGGTCCCAGAAGGGATCTCTCATTCTGTCTATTTTACCGGTTTCTCCATCCAGGTATTTCAAGTACATCTCATCCATGAGATTCTTCCTATTCAAGAACTTCTCCCCAGTCCAGATCCAAACCTGTAATATGGACCAGGACATGTACCTGGGTTATCAATGTCAGAGTGACATACATGCATGTGTGATCCTGTAAATCAGTAGGGGGAGAGGAGGGGATGGACAACACACCAGAATGAACAAAGTGTCCAAAAATAGTTGAAAGAAATGAATGACTCCTTATATACAAAATGTTGAATAAGGATAAATATGGTAATCCCATTAATAATTCAATCACAGGAAGTGAAATTTCCCACCGTAAATAGGGATGATCAAATTTATTAGAACAGAAGTTGATTCATGCAAATAATCCACCATTCCTTTGATATTTTAATAATTTTATAGAATGAATAAATTTATTAGAACAGTCGATTGAGTTTTGTCTCCAAAATCGAGTGTGATTGAATTTTGATGTAGGGAGATATGAAATTATTAGAGGGATGACCATGGCACTCAAATAGGATTGTGACAATTAAGTCATTGTCAGTTCTGAAGCAAGACATCGTCTATCCAACCGAGAAGCTACTGGATTTGGAAATCATTATCAAAGTTTACAAAATTATATTGGTTGAACAGTCACATGCCTTCAAATTCAGATAATTGCTTTGCTGCAATTCAAGTCAGATATTCTGGTGACAGTCCTTATTCTGGTGACAGTCCTTCCTCTGATGTAGCTGTCTGGAGTTGAGCCCGAATAAAAACATATCTTCTCAGCTGAATATCTTCCCAGCGCACACTTTACAACCACAAATTTGATTAGTTATTTATTTTGTCACCATTCTGGCACTTCCTCAGTGACACATGGGAGCAATTCCAGAGTTCATGTACAGTATTAGAAAAAGACATATGCATCAACTCTCTCATTGTAATCCAAGTTAATCCTTAGACAATACTATCTTGTCCAATAGCAGCAATAGGTGTATTGAAACATAAGTCTATCTATGGATGAATTTGAAGTAATTTGATAAAATTTTTGTCTGTCTTCAAAGTCATTGGTAAATGAAAAATGTCTAATTTTCCTGATTATAAATCATATATCTATCCATTCCTTTGTTGCTGGTGTTCTAAAGTACATAGATGTAATTCTGACAAACAATTACCTGGTTAGTGTCTACATTGGTCACACGGACAATGACGTCTTTCTTCTTATCACGACCCTGAGGGTCATGACTAGTGTAACTCTTCATCTCCAAGGAAAATTTCACATTCTGAAAAATAAAGATGCCAGGAATAGTGGCTTGTTTTTATCACAGAAGTTGATACATTCATACCAGTTGGTATATCAGGGGCGTCGGACGCAAATTCAAAGTGGTACGGCCACTATCATAGCACTTTAGGCGAGGGCCCAGGGGTCACCTAGGCCCCGGAAGCTCCTGGGGTCTAGATCGCCGGAGATGCGTTCTGAGCGATTTCTGACGAATAAAATCACTCTGCATTGAAGTGTACTTTTAGTTCTTTCCTAACACTTTTACCATGAAAACGCAATGACTGCTAACAGTAAATTACCTCATGAACAAGGGACGTGAAAAGAAAAAAATGTGAGAAAACCCTCTACCCCGTCCGTCATTACAGTTACTTGCAGGGAATTACTTGGAGAACGAAGTACTTGCAGCAGAATTATGAGGAGGGGAGAGCTAACGCCCCACTAGACCCCTCGCCCCACATTCCATTTCCAACACTTCGCAGGGCCTGCGAGAGAGCGAAGGACCAATTCGCGAAGGAGCAAAGCGACCAAGCAGGGGAAGAGCCTGAGAGGGTGGTACCCTCTTCACAGCGTTAGCGCTTTTTATATAAAATAGGTCACCAAATGACGCTCACAGAGAGCATTTGAGCCGTGTTTTGTTCCCGATAGGATATAAACCAGAACTAAAAATCGACCATAGAGGTCCATGTCCCCCGCTAGCAGCACCAGTTATGGTGGATTACATCCACCATAACTGGCGCTGCTGCTGCGGGGGCCATGGACCTCTATGGTCGATTTTTTGGGGTTGATGATATATTGATAAGAGTATGATTTGAAAATGGAGATATCGCTGATGAGCTTAACATAATCGAATACAGCAGATGGCACCCATATTGTATTATGCACATCCATAAAACATAATACATGACTGTCCTCTCACTAAGGTCAAGGGACTCCCCAAGTTTGAAGTAGATCAGTTGAATCGTACTCCAGCTATTGTCCGGACAAGATCAAACTGCTTAAAATCCAATGAAATCCAGTATGGCCGATGGTGGCCATATTGGATTAAGCACGTCCTTGAAAAACAATCCTAATCCTCCTCTCAACAATGTCAAGGCACTCCCCAGGTATGAAGTAGATCGGTTGAATCGTTCTCGAGTTATTGTCCAGACAAGATCCAACTGCTTACAATCCAATATGGCTGACGGCGGCCATATTAGATTACGCACATTGCTGAAAAACAATCCCAACCGTCCTCTCACCAATGTCAAGGCACACACAAAGTTTGAAGTTGATCGGTTAAATCGTTCACGAGTTATTGTCCGGACAAGAAAATCTAAGATCCAACTGCTTATAATCCAATATGGCTGACGGTGGCCATATTGGATTATGCACATCGCTGAAAAAAAATCCAAACCGTCCTCTCACCGATGTCAAGGCACTCCCCAAGTTTGAAGTAGATCAGTTGAATCGTACTCCAGTTATTGTCCGGACAAGATCAAACTGCTTAAAATCCAATGAAATCCAGTATGGCTGATGGTGGCCATATTGGATCAAGCACGTCCTTGAAAAACAATCCTAATCCTCCTCTCAACAATGTCAAGGCACTCTCCACATATGAAGTAGATCGGATGAATCGTTCTCGAGTTGTTGCCCGGACAACATCCAACTGCTTATAATCCAATATGGCTGACGGCGGCCATATTAGATTACGCACATTGCTGAAAAACAATCACAACCGTCCTCTCACCAATGTCAAAGCACACACAAAGTTTGAAGTTGATCGGTTAAATCGTTCACGAGTTATTGTCCGGACAAGAAAATCTAAGATCCAATTGCTAATAATCCAATATGGCTGACGGCGGCCATATTAGATTACGCACATTGCTGAAAAACAATCCCAACCGTCCTCTCACCAATGTCAAGGCATACCCCAAGTTTGAAGTTGATCGGTTAAATCATTCACGAGTTATTGTCCGGACAAGAAAATCTAAGATCGAACTGCTTATAATCCAAAATGGCTGACGGCGGCCATATTTGATTACGCACATTGCTGAAAAACAATCCCAACCGTCCTCTCACCAATGTCAAGGCACAGCCCAAGTTTGAAGTTGATCGCTTAAATCGTTCACGAGTTATTGTCCGGACAAGAAAATCTAAGATCGAACTGCTTATAATCCAAAATGGCTGACGGCGGCCATATTGGATTACACACATTGCTGAAAAACAATCCCAACCGTCCTCTCGCCAATGTCAAGGCACACCCCAAGTTTGAAGTTGATCGGTTGAATCGTTCACGAGTTATTGTCCGGACAAGAAAATCTTACAGAATTACGGACACCGGTGTTTCTAAGTAGCGGGGGACAAAAAGTGTGTTCAGGTGATACAACATATAAGGCGCTATTGAGCTCCTGTTTTAAGCATAGCTTGTTAGGCCGTATTTTGTTTGAAATACAAGGTCGGATACGGACCTGTAAAGGTAGCATGCAGCCAGAAACAACCTAAAGGGTGTTGACATATTGGACAAGCGAAAAACGGAATTCGTATGAAGAACATTAATTTCTTGTTTCGTTGATAAAATAACGTTAACACCAAACCGGCATCATGCATATGAACGTACATATTACTTTCCATGCACGATCAAAATTGTCTCGAGAGGGCTAGCCATTGCTCAGAGCCGCTAACGAATGGTGCTTTGGACCGATCAGAGTCTTATTCAACTTGGAAGCTATCAAAACTGCTTGCATTATTTCTAGTTTGTTTTTTATTTTGTGTTTTCTTCTTTCTTTCTCCATTTTTTTCTTTCTTTTGTATTTTTTTTTTTTGCGCAAAAGTGGTACGGCCATGGCCGTACCTGCCGTACCGCTTCCGACGCCCTTGTATATACCACAAAAGTTGGTACATGTATATCACAATAGTTGGCATAGAGCAATAGTTGATATATCACGTCTGAACACTAGATGATCCTGGTATACCACAAAAGTTGTATCAGAATAATTTGTGTATCACACTAGTTGGTACATCACACCAGTTGGTATATTACAATGATTGGTATATTAGACAGTTCGTATCCACTGATCAGACATGTATCCTTGTGTGTAATCAAGCTCTCAATCAATCTGAATCAGTTAGACATAATCTCTATGTTAACTTATCTGCTAAACTGCTTGTTGCATAATGTATGCATACAGAATAAGAAATTGTGTGAATTTCAGGTATCTTTACAAGTATCAGATACCCTGATATGGTAAACCATCTAATAATTCAATCCCTATATCAAAATTCGATGACCCCCAACTCTGAGAACAAAATCGAAGTGGCCGTTCTAATAAATTTGATCACCCTCTAAAATCAATGAAATAATGGAGAAATAATGGATTATTTGCATGATTTTCAACCATTTTGTTGAGTTCCTGTTCTAGATTACCCCGATATCATGGTGGAAATTTATTTCACTTCCTGTGATTGAATTATTAAAGAGAGGGATTACCATGCCCGTCAAAATTTTAGACAAAACCGGATCGCTCACCTTCTCGAGTTCATCACTGATTCCATTAGCCTCTGCGATCTGTGGGAGTAAGCTGACATAATCCTGAAAGACGACAGCGGCTTGTACCTCCTGGTCTGTGTCGGGTCTCCGAGGTGTGTCAAGGTCTGACCGTACTCCCTCAGACTCAGCCAGCTCCATCTGTATGAAATTATAGTCATACCGCTGCTCGCTGGCTCGGCGCTCTGACACGAACCCGATAAACAGGAATAAACTGTTAGATCCCAGCTTTAGCCGGTCCTGTAATGTGGAGAATGTTTCGTGTGGAAAATGACATAACCTGAATTATTTTCTTGAGGCGGGAATAGCCATAATACATATGTATATATAGATATGTATGATCTCTCATCTTACACACTCGAGTTTGCGTTCTACAGTGAAACCTCTAAATACCGACACCTGGGGAAACTGAACAACCTCTAAATACTGACATTATCCATAGTCCCAATACTTAAATTTAAAATATTTTGATAAACCTGAGCCCTGTAAAAACTGACACTATATAAATCTGGTCCCAAGGATGGTCAGTATACACAAGTTTCACCGTATACCAATACCAATAATAATGGTTAAGTATTTATATCCTAACAATTTGAAGACGACACTAAATAATTGTAGCATTAATGGGGGATATGCACTATACCAACTTATATCCAATCAGATTGTGTGATTCCCACTTCCTGTTTATCGATTTTGACTCAGTTGATTGTCTGATAGACATAGCATTTTCAGTTTATCTTCTGTTCCCATTGTGCAACCCTTCAACTGATGTTGAATAATTCACCAAGAGAAGGACGCATGAATTAAATGCTTTATAGATTGAACTGAATCTCCACATCTCCAGCCACCCACACCAACAATCCATCTTGACATACCAAATGGTTCAGCTTGCTCTTCTGTCTAACCTTGACCCCATTAACCACGATCAGACACTGAGGGCTGCATGGCTCTATGTACATCTGCTTCTTCTCTTGGGTCACTAATGCATGATTCGGCTGAATACTAAATACACAAAACATATCAAGTTAGCAAAATTTTATGTGGAAATTGATTCTAGCAATAATGGTTATTTCATAATGTTATTAAATTCTTTGAGAGAAGGAATCATGTGAAGAGAATTTTGAAAGAGTGACCGAACATATTGGGCTGTTCAAATTTATTGGAATATTATTCGTACAAAATTGGACATTAGACCAATAGTATCAATTTAATTACTCCTACATTAAGGGGATGATGAAAAGTCTTAGCTAAGTCGAATCAAAATCTGATCATGTACTTTGGAGTCGAGTGCATTAAAATCTGATCTCATGTTCTTTGGAGTCAAGTGAATTAAAATCTGATCTCATGTTCTTTGGAGTCAAGTGAATTAAAACCTGATTTCATGTTCTTTGGAGTCAAATGAATTAAAATCTGATCATGTGTACTTTGAAGTCGAATGAATTAAAATCTGATCCCATGAGTGATTAATCTATATCATTTACTTTGAAACCGAGTGAATTTGATTTGAGTGATCCAATGAATAGAGAACTTACCGAACACATTTTTTAATCGGACCACAGAATTCAATCTTGGTACTTTTCTCAAAGGTCTTTTTATGACGAAATATTTGTGGAAAGCTATATTTACACTGCACATATCAACTCTTACCCAAAGCCACGCAGCTCAATAGAAACATCAGGTGATCCTATTCGCCCAATCAGGGAGGACTCTGAAATCACATGACAGAGTTACTGTAATATCAGTCAGTAGTACTGGCGCATGCAGTGATTCACATATAACGACGACAACTAATATAAGCTTATTTGATTTTCAGCTGCAATTTGCCTTATTTTCTGTACATAGAATGAGAACTGAGTTAATCTTTTGTGAAAAGTAATTCAAATTATTTTCTTGAGCCATAATCCACTGAATTTTTGTGAGATTTTTATTTCCACAGAAGATATCTGCATGATGTTGGCCGGGTCTGAAAAAGATTGTTTTGTCTTTCTTGAAGTCCCATGTTTACCACACTCTAACCTCTCAATAATGCCAGTGCTGTTATTGGGGGACCAAATTTGAACAGCCTTATAGATTTTCAGCCTTATAAAAGGGTTGAAATATTATGCATTTGTTAATATTGGGGACACCATAGAATCTTATAGGGAGGCTAAACTGTACAAACCAAAATAAATGTTTCATTAAACAAGAAATGGCTTCTTTATTTCATCAGTGGTGCATCAAATTTTCATTTTATGTTCAGTGAAACATGACTAGACACCCACGATACCACCCTCAAAGATCATTTTGGGCCAATGAAATCTCCTTTCTCACATCTCAATTGTTATGCAGATCTCAACATCTGCTCACCAAGTTGGAGTGGTGATAATGAACAGTGTTTAGAGTGAACCAGCCAGGAGATGGTTATATTTATCAGGTACTGGTAAAGGTATTGATACAGCACCTTCTTAGCCCAATCTTGAGCTAATACTGGCTCCAGAAACCAGAAAAGAGCCAGGATAGTGAGAATGAGAACAAACTGATACAATATCACACACTGGTACATGTCATAAGCTATAGCCATGCCAGAGTTTTTCTAGCCCCTTTTTCATCTGGATTACCCCCAAAGAAAAATATAAAATATTTACTTTTGAAAAGTTTTGCCTTCATTGTCGATTCCCTTTGAGCATTGTACATATTGACATAATACCCAGTCACACCAAAATACGCATCTCACACATCTAATACACCATCTGGTATAGAAATTGCTGTCAGACTTAACTTACGCTGAGTGAAGCAGAGTTTGATGACCCCTGACAACATAGGATCTTCATTGACGTTAGTTATATAGGGATGAACTTCCCACTGTCTCATCTCTTCTGAGCCAGCAGTCTTCTCCCATTCTCGTCTGTAATCAATATTCTCATGTTAAACTGAATATCACCAAAGTTTGCTGTTGTAAAAAAAACATGATACTACCACCATAAGCTCTGCTTTTTTTATGACTCGTACGTCGTATGTGACCACCAGATCCAAATCAAGATGATCATTAGCTAAGCAAATTTGTCATTGTATAAGAGTGTAGCTGTCATGAACAAGCGAGTCATTCTTATCCGATTTCTGACCTGCAATAGGGAAACCATATGTAAATTTCGGCAAAATAGCAAAAAATAAATATATGATTTTCACTAGCATTGTTCGCTGCTATGTTTCCCGCCAACATATATATCCATTGCCACGTGACAAGTTTGACCAATTTTGTAGATTTCTGCCTTGGTTTTCGTCTCCAGTCACTTCTCGACTGAATAGCTCATGTCGTACGTACCATCTTGCAGTCTAGTCTTGTGCCACAATACAGTGTGTATGTCTTCAAGAAGCAGAGCTAGGGGCAGTATTATTATAGGTCTAAATTTAAGTCAAAAACATCTTTGAGAATATACTACTGTTTATAACATGTTTTGGATAGCTGTATGGATCATCGGATATTGTTCTGAATAATTTTTTTTTTTTTTTTAAGAGATATTTCCATCAATTAAAGCCTGTACTTTTGCTTGGCACTGGGAAGTGTTGGGTGTTTACCTGGCTTGTTCTAATCTCTGTTCCCAGGATAATTCCATGTCCTGCATTTTTCTCTCATTTTCTTCCAGCATTTTCTGTAACTCTACAAACACGAAGGGCATAGAAATCCATAGAAAATGGTGTGAATATATTAGATATTTGATAAGGCTTTCATCAACTGAAATCTGAACTGAAATTGATAAATGATGAATTTATGCGGGATAATTTGAGCTGAAATGGATTAATTAGCATTGAGGGTTAACATACTATTTACGACTATAACATTATGTTGTGATTTTCCTGATACCAGCAGTTTTCATCAGGCATTGTTCATCAAATCGAAACATGTTCAAGATATTTGATATACGGGTCCATCTTGTGGATTTCATGGATTGATTTATACAAGATTGTCTTGGAAACCATGCAGATCATGCAATATAGGAGTGAGTTAAACACAGATTTTCCACAATACGTATTCGAATTAGAATTAAGAACACTCAACGATTTAAAAATTGACAAAGATCATACCGGTACTGAAAAGACATGAATTGTTAATGGAGATACAGACAGACACTCCAAAAAATGACAACATTTAACTCATGCAGTTAACAAGTTACCAAAAGTATGTCACTAAATCGAATGAGCATATGTGCAAAACCATCACCAAACCTGGAGGTGAGAAACAAAAAGTGCAACTTCAGCAAAACCGTGCAAATAAGTCAATAATCCACGGACAAAATTTGGTAAATACTACGATTACACATGATGTTATGACATGGAGTTATAACTCACCTTCCACCTGTAATTGTTGATCTGAAGCAATGGAATGTAACAGAGAGATTCTATTACATCAGAGTGATACGGATATCAAAAATAAAAATAGCCCATTGGGCTTCTATACCCCTCGGCTATCAGTTATTGTTTACACCCAGCAATCATGCATTGTAGCCCCGTGGGGCTTCCGGGGATTGACCTGGGATGTCGTTGTGCACACCGCAGGTCATGGTAAGAATATGCCTCAGCTCCTCAGAGAGCTTGTCATAAAAGGCGACTAACTGAGGCACCCGTGGGGTTCCCGGGTGTGAAAAGGAATAGGACCTAACATCGTGATATGACTGAAATATAGTTGAAAGCGACGTTAAATCATATTCACTCAATCACTCACTCATGCATTGTATAATATCATCAGTGTATTTTTAGAACTAGATTAACAAAAATGTGATCTAGTAGGGTTGGCTGTAGTTCGCTTTTGCCAAGGCCTGAGATTCTGGTAGAGCATGATCGACCGAATTCTTAGCTCTAAATATGCTCTTCTAAAAAGCTTATAACCAAATAAAGTAATTTTATCTTGGAAATATAGATCAAGGTCAGTCATCTTCAAACAATTTCAAGTTAATTCTAATTTAATTGCATAAGGAACAGGAATTTGGAGACCTTAGACTTAACATATAGAATTTGACCTTTTAAAAATAGGTCAAGGTCAGTAATATTCTTCAATAGACTTCAGGTCCAGCCATAAGTGGTATAAATTTGGACAATGTAAATCTTTCATGGAATATTGTACTAAATAGAATCTCACTTGGATAAAATAGGTCAAGGTGTACAGATGTACACATAGTATTAATTTGGAAAGCCTAGCTTTATTTCTCAATGTTATATCATAATAAACAGTATATATAAATAGGTCAAGGTCAGTCAACTGGGATAGGCTTGTAGTCAATCACGGGTTGCACACATAATATGAATTTGGAGACCTAGCTTTAATCCTTCAAAAAATATAGCAAATACTCAAATTTGACCTTGATAAAGTAGGTCAAGGTCATGCAGTCATCTTCAGTACACCTATCGACCTTTGCCAGATGTACACATAGTATTAAATTGGAAAGCCTAGATATATTTCATGTTAGGCCATAATAAACAGCATATCACCTTGAAAAAATAGGTCAAGGTCAGTTAACTGGGATAGGCTTCTAGTCAATCACCAGTTGCATAACTAATGAATTTAGAGACCCTAGCTTCAATCCTTAAATTTTTTTAGAAATACTAAAATTTGACCTTGATAAAATAGGTCAAGGTCAGTCATCTTCAGTACACCTCTGGACCTTTGCCAGATGTATACATAGTATTAATGTGGAAAGCCTAGCTTTATTTCTTCATGTTATATCATAATAAACAGTATATGACCGTTAAAAGATACGTCAAGGTCAGTCAACTGGGATAGGCTTCTAGTCAATCACGAGTTGCATACATAATATGAATTTGGAGACCCTAGCTTTAATCCTTCAAAAAATATAGCAAATACTAAAATTTGACCTTGATAAAACAGGTCAAGGTCAGTCATCTTCAGTACACCTCTGGACCTTTGCCAGATGTATACATAGTATCAATTTGGAAAGCCTAGATATATTTCTTCATGTTACACCATAATAAACAGAATATGACCTTGAAAAAATAGGTCACGGTCAGTCAACTGGGATAGGCTTCTAGTCAATCACTAGTTGCATAAGTAATATGAATTTGGAGACCATAGCTTCAATCCTTCAAAAAATATAGCAAATACTGTAATTTGACCTTGATAAAATAGGTCAAGGTCAGTCATCTTCAGTACACCTCTGGACCTTCGCCAGATGTATACATAGTATTAATTTGGAAAGCCTAGCTTTATTTCTTCATTTTATATTATAATAAACAGTATATGACCTATAAAAAATAGGACAAGGTCAGTTAATCCTTTCACCGATTAAACCCGGTGTACGGGGATAACGAGAGTGCCACCCGTACGACCATCCCCGGTTGACCGGGTTAGCTTTAAACCTGTTGGCCATCACGATGGGTACAGCACTTTTATTTTTTTGCATTCGTTTTAACGGAAACCTATCAAACACTGTATACTTCTGGAAAGTCAAAACCTTGATCAATTTGATTCTCGAAATTGTTTGTTTGTTCCGCAAAAGAAATAAAGCAAAATTAGATGTTGAACGAAAAAAATCGGAGCGAAAAATGCGTTGACGGGCCTCTCGGCAGCAAGCCGCAGAAATGAAAAAGATAGTGCCACGGCACTGTAGCGCTCATCTGGCTATAACTGGAGAAAGTGGCTGCGAGAAATTTTTACTGAAGAACTGCAATAGATGAGTTTCTAACTTGCGTGGTCTCCCCTGAACAAAATGGCAACATAGTCGATTTCACAGGAGGTCAAGCTGCAAATTCATGATTGTAATTGGAGGTTATGGAATAAAGGCAATTATACCAAAATATAATGTGTGATTGTCAGTAAAACTGTATAAGCAATAACCAGAACCAATTTTTATTATGTGATTGCAGTCGTTCGTCCGTCTGTCCACTTCGTGTCCGGACAGTACATTGGACAGTTTTTAACCTACGATTCCAATATTTTGTGGGTATATGCACCAGGGGGAGACATGTCGAGTACGAAATATGTGCGACTGGGTTGTTACGATGGCAATGACATGTAACAGGACGTTTTTCCAATGAAAGTAATCTCTGGTGAGGTATGGCCTAACCAAGACATACCCCCATCTGTCTGCGAAGATGTAAAAGATAGTGCCACGGCACTGTAGGTCATCTGTCTGTAACTGGAGAAAGTAGCTGTGAGAAATTTTTACTAAAAGAACTGCAATAGATGAGTTTCTAACTTGTGTTGTCCCCCCTGAACACTATAAAATGATCCATGCAGTTATTTCCTGAGATTTTATGATAAAGTTTCATGGGAAATTCAAGATGCGGCAATATTGGATTTTCGAAATGAACCAAAAAAAGGTATCTTGCACAACTGGACCACGAGGGGAACCTGTGTATCAACATCCATGCAGTAATATCCTAAGAATTTACGATAACAAAAATTTCATGGGGAAATCCAAGATGGCCACCTGGTGGCCATATTGGATTTTTCAATCAGACCATATATGGTATCCTGCACAGGGCAACCTCTGTACCAAATTTGAGAAAGATCCATGCAGTAGTTCCTGAGAAATCACGAAAACAATGTTTCATCTGGAAATCCAAGATGGCCGCCTGGTGGCCATATTGGATTTTTCAATCAGACTACAAATTGTATCTTGCGCAACTAGACCCCAAGGGGAACCTCTGTACCAAATTTGAGAATGATCCATGCAGTAGTTCCTGAGAAATCGCGATAATGTTTCATCTGGAAATCCAAGATGGCCGCCTGGTGGTCATATTGGATTTTTCAATCAGACCGCAAATTGTATCTTGCGCAACTAGACCCCAAGGGGAACCTATGTATCAAATTTGAGAAAGATCCATGCGGTTCTTCCTGATAAATCATGATAACGAAGTTTCATAGGGAAATCCAAGATGGCCGCCTGGTGGCCATATTGGATGTTCGAATCAGAGCAGAGGTATCTTGCACAACTAGACCCCCAAGAGGAACCTGTGTACCAAATTTGAGAAAGATCCATGCAGTAGTTAACGAAAAATAATGATGACAAGACTTCACTGGCAAATTCAAGATGGCCGCCTTGTGGCCATATTGGATTTTTCAATCAGACCACAAATTGTATCTTGCACAACTAGACCCCAAGGGGAACCTCAGTACCAAATTTGAGAAAGATCCATGCAGTACTTACTGAGAAATCGAGATAACAATGTTTCATCTCGAAATCCAAGATGGCCGCCTGGTGGCCATATTGGATGTTCGAATCAGAGCAGAAAAGGTATCTTGCACAACTAGACCCCAAGGGGAACCTGTGTACCAAATTTGAGGAAGATCCACAAAGTAGTTCCTGAGAAATTGCAATAACAATGTTTCATGGGGAAATCCAAGAAGGCCACCTGGTGGCCATATTGGATTTGTGAATCAGACCACAACAGGTATCTTGCACAACTAGACCCCAAGGGGAACCTGTGTACCAAATTTGAGAAAGATCTATGCAGTAGTTCCTGAGAAATCGCGATAACAATGTTTTAATGGCAAATTCAAGATATTTAAAATCGTATCGACACGGCATGAACAAATTCTGGTGTACTCATTGGGGGGAACATGCATGCCAAGTTTCAGCTTAATCGGCCAAGCGGTTTCAGAGAAGAAGATGTTTACGCACGACGGACGACGCACGACGGACGACGGACAATCAGGCCATGACATAAGCCCATCGGGCCTTCGGCCCAGATGAGCTAAAAATCATCGAAAACCTCATCCTAACTCCTGTATTTTTGATGTTACACGACTGGTAAAGCATGGTGAATATTCCCCAGACGATTAAAACTGCCAACGACAACCGGCAAAGTTTATTTCCATATTTTTACGAGTCTTGATCCACAAAGTTTGACAACCAACTTTCTATTTCGCCGAAGATGGTTGCCGCCTTCGGACGACGAGCCAATAGGTATGCGTAATTTCGCCCACGTGACCTCCATCCGCCAACAGATAAGAAGCGCGTAGACAGTGGCTGGAAAAATGGAATTACATCATTTTCAATCCAATCGTATCCTCCGTTTTATTTTTGCCATCCGTCCCAGGTCATGTGATGTACAGAAAGGGGAAAGCCCACACTTTTCAATGAGAGGTCAAACATTGCAAATGGCCGAGTACAACTCAAGATAAACACTGTCAAATGCGATCGAAAAAAGACGATTTCTCCGTTGAATTTTGACGTTTTCAAGTCGAGAAAGCCGGGGAAAGCGCATTCTCTTGAAATAAAACCTAATTTTGTATGCTATTTTATTTATTTTGCTATAAAACTGGAGCAAATAACACCGGAGTGTTCATTGTGGAGACGGGGTCCCTATGTTTTTCTACAAATCTCAGACGCAAACACGTTTTTTAACATTCCAAAGACAACATATACAA
>JAVTVY010017141.1:0-65793 GCA_036873755.1 Hanleya hanleyi | reverse complement strand
ACTTTGACAAGTCCCAGAGGAACAAATCCTCTTAATAGATTTGGTAAGAGGACAAGATGTGCTATTTGTCAGTCGACATTCCATTGGGCAAAAGACTGCCCACATCGAACTGATCCTGAAGCTGTTAAATATGTTCAAATAAAGGGGGAAGAACAACAGGAAGAAAACTGTAATTTGACTTTGCTAGCAAGAGAAAACAATACAGCCAATCAGATTTTCATGACCGAATCTTACGGATGTGCTGTAATAGACACAGCTTGTTCTCGCACTGTGTGTGGCAAACAGTGGCTTGATAATTACGTAGACTCCCTTGATGACACGGAGAAGGCCTCCGTTACGACAAAGCCTAGCTCTAAACCGTTCAAATTTGGAGATGGTGCCCAAGTCAAATCTTTTCAAAATGCTGTTATTCCAGCTCAGATTGGCAACACCAGTTGTGAAATTGACACTGAAGTAGTGGATGGTGACTTACCCCTGTTACTCAGTAAAACCTCGCTGAAACGAGCTGGTACAGTTCTGGATCTTAGTGAGGACAAGGCTACAATGTTTGATCAACCAGTACAACTGCAATTTACTTCAAGTGGACATTATTGCATTGATTTGCGGAATAAATCTGACATTTCTGATGAAATTTCTGGTGAGATTCCGGAATCCGAAGTCTTACTTATTGAAGACGACATGACATCCGCAGACAAAAGAAAAATCTTGATTAAGCTTCACCGACAATTTGGACATGCTTCGGCGGACCGCCTTAGCAAGTTACTGGAAAGTGCAGGAAATCGTGATGCAGAAACATTAAAAATTTTGTCTGAGGTAGTAGATCATTGTGAAATATGTCTGAAATACAAGAAACAGTCACCCAAGCCCGCTGTAGGGTTGCCCCTGGCCACAGAATTTAATGAGACTGTTGCAGTTGACCTTCATCAGCTAGAAAAAAATTTATGGTACCTCCATATAATAGATGAGTTCACCCGTTTCAGTGCAGGTGTTATTGTGAAGAGTAAACAGTCTTCCATCTTCACTCAGAAGTTTATCCAGCATTGGATTGGTATCCATGGAGCACCTAGGAAGCTATATAGCGATAATGGTGGTGAATTCAACAGTGGTGAAGTGAGGGACATGTGTGAAAACTTCAATATTGAAGTGAAAACCACTCCAGGCATGAGCCCATGGAGTAATGGACTTATGGAACGACATAACCAAACGCTCACAAACATTGTTCTCAAAGTGAAGAACGAGCGGAATTGTGACTGGGACACAGCTCTTAGTTGGGGAGTGATGGCAAAGAACAGCCTGTGTAATATCCACGGATACAGTGCCTACCAACTAGTGTACGGTAAAAATCCCAATCTGCCCTCCGTTCTCTCTGATAAATTGCCTGCCTTAGAGGGAACAACTGCCAGTGATGTAGTGGGTAAACACATCGCTTCTTTGCACACTGCAAGAAGAGCATTCACCCAGGCTGAAAGCTCGGAACGTATTCGACGGGCTTTGAGGAAACAGATTCGCCCTTTCACAGGAACATGCACGACTGGTGACAAGATTTATTATAAACGACCAGACAGTCCGGAGTGGAAAGGCCCCGCAACTGTAATAGGACAAGATGGTGTCGTTGTCTTTGCGAGGCATGGTGGTACAGTGGTTAGAGTACATCACTGTAGGTTAAGAAAAACAGAACAGTTTGAAACAGATTATGAAACTTGCAAACATGAGTGTCCAGTTGAATCCACAAAAACACCAGTTGATACAGACATTCAAACACCTGCAGAGGATGTTTGTTCAGAAAGTGACTCGGAATTTCAGGAAGATGACAGCACTAGTGAGCCTAATGTAACCAGAACAACTACAACAAATTCCCATGAAACTGAACAAAATCACGGCATTATACCAGATCACCAGGGTAAAATAACTCTGAAACCAGGCCAAACTGTTCGGTATCAGGATACAGAAACTGGAAATCCAATGTCTGCTAAGATAATCAGCCGAGCTGGTAAAGCAACAGGCAAAAACCGCAACTGGTATAACTTAGAATACACTGAACCTGGTCCATTCCAAGGGATCAAAAAGTCTGTAGATTTGAGCAGGGTGGCAAACTTGGAAAATGTAAACACATCATTAGTAGACACATCTGAATGTGATGAAAATGTTCTTATGATTGATCTGTCCTGGGATGAGGCTAAATTAGCTGAACTAGAAAGCTGGCGGAAAAATGATGTGTTCCAAGAGGTAACAGATGAAGGACAGAAGTGTATTTCCACAAGGTGGATATGTACATTAAAAGACACACCAAAAGGTTCAGTACGGAAAGCCAGATTAGTAGCTAGAGGATTCGAAGAAATCGGCAACCATCACATTCAGAAGGATTCACTAACCTGCGCTAAGGAGTCGCTGAGAATGATCTTGGCCATATTAGCTCAGAACAAATGGAAACCGCACTCTATGGACATAAAAACTGCGTTTTTACAAGGACAGCCTTTGGAGAGAAACATATTCCTCCGTCCTCCGAAAGAGGCGAATTGTACTAGGGGAATAGTGTGGCACTTGAAAAAGTGTGTGTATGGACTGAATGATGCCTCCCTTAACTGGTACAAAAAGGTTAAGACTATCATGATGGAGTCGGGAGCTACACTCTCGAAAGTTGATCCAGCAGTGTTTTACTGGACTAATGAGAATGGTGACCTACAGGGAGTATTGGCGAGCCATGTTGATGATTTTATCTGGGGTGGTGGTGTTGACTTTGAAAAGACTGTGATTGACCATGTGAGATCACAACTACATGTTGGAAAAGAAGACAGTGTAGCTTTCCAGTATATTGGCATAGAACTTAGCTGTGAAGAAGAACAGATTCACCTTCATCAGAACAACTATGCTGTTAATCTAACCCCCATCTGGATTGAGAAAACCAGAGCTCAACAAAAGGATTCGCCATTGACCATCTCTGAGAAACAGACTCTCAGATCAAAAGTTGGTCAGCTGTTGTGGATAGCCCACCAGAGTCGTCCGGACATAATATTTGATGCCTGTCAGTTAGCGGCCAGCTTGAAAGTTGGGCAGGTGAAAAATATTCTTGAAGTGAACCGAGTTATCAAACGGGTTCATTCAGAGAGAGTTACACTGAAATTTCAGAACCTTGGTGATAAACAGTTATCTCTAGTAGTATTTAGTGATTCTTCACTAGGAAATCTTCAGGACGGTGGTACACAGGGAGGCCACTTCATTGCTCTGGCTGGAGAGAATGGAAAATTCTCTCCATTGTGTTGGAACTCAAAGAAGATTCGTCGTGTGGTTCGTAGCTCCTTGGCTGGTGAAACACTGGCTATGGCTGATGCTATTGATACGGGCATATTCCTTTCAACCTTATTCGCTGAATTAACATCCGGCAAGCCAGATCCCGAGTTATTGTCCTTGATATGCGTGACAGACTGCAAGTCGCTCCACGATGCAGTCAAATCTACAAAATTTGTTTCGGAGAAAAGACTGCGTCTTGAAGTCAGTGGTGTAAAAGAACTGGTAGAGAGAGGTCAGGTGAAAGAGTTGATTTGGTCGGAAACTGGCAAACAATTAGCAGATTGCCTCACCAAGAGGGGCGCATCTACCATGATGCTTGTTCAGGCTCTTGAAACAGGTATACTACCGGAGTGAATGTGATGTTGAACACAACTGATTCGACCGTATTCAAGGATATTGTGATTTCTGTGTGGAATGTGATTTAACATTGGCGGGCTAAACGGATTCATGGATCTTTGTGATTTTCGAGTGGAGTAACTGTACTTGATATAAACTAGTACCGTGGTACATGTACTTCTGCCTTTCATTGCCTCGATTCATAGTATTATTCATTAATTTCTTATGACCAGAACTTTACATTCTTAATGTGTTCGCATAAACTGGACATTTCACAATTCCCCTCAAGGATATGAAGGACTTGTTATTATGGACATATATAAGCTTACCTCAAAGACTTTAGTGATTAATTTGGTTTCAGAGTGCTTTTTGAATTCATGGACAATACAAGTACACATGGATATTATTATCGTGATTTATTCAGAATCATTCTGGATATGGACTTGATGGACTACAAATTATCATGAACATTACTATAATTCATTATTTCATAATTCATACATTTTCTGATACTTTTTCTAATCCGTATTTATTTACATGTACTAATCATCGCATTTGTGTTATTGGAGATCTGTTTTTTTTTAACTTTATTTCATTATTTCATTAAGAGAGATAATGGAGATTGATAACTCTGGACATCGTATGCAATTCATTATACGCCGGTATCGTATCGTATCGTATCGTATATGTAACTACACACAATGTGGAACTCTTCTGTCACTGGCGGTAAGAATGTACGTGGTGGTTACTAGGGAACCTTGACAGTAAACACGACCGTGTCATGTATATATAGATTGGACATTCAATTGTTGAGCGACTTTGTACCTGTGTGAGGAAGAGATTAAATACGTTACAGTCCAACAGAAACAGTCTTATCGATTTATTATAATATCGTTGAAGATGTTGTTGGGGAAAGTGTGAGTGGGAAGAATGTCGGGTGGGGATAATGTCATGGATTCAAATGCTGTGACACTGGTTGTTCTCATCCGGAGGTCAAAGTACAGAGAGAAAACACCATGAAGTAGAGCTACCTTCATATTACATAACCATGGAAACGTGACCGGAAGATAATTATGTTTTGTAAATTGACATTGAGAGTTTACTCGTCATCCCAGTCTTCTAATCGGTATGCACCTACGGATGTCCATCCATCAACAATTTCTTGTCCGGTCTTTTCTGGATTGCTATTTGATAGAAAATTACGAAACTACATGTACATGGAAAATGATAAGTACCTTGCAGTATCGATCAGGAGCTGCGGAGCAAATTTGAAAGTGGGGGGGGGGCTGAACTCTATACCGGCCATGTTAAATGTTGGACTGGTGCTATCTAAGATGGGACTTATTATATTGCGGTCCCAAAAAGTGGGAAGGGGATTCCCCCCCCCCCCCCCTCTCACCCCCGCTTCGCGGCCCCTGTCACCTGTCGATATTTTTCATTGAACATTCCCCCGGACTGTTGCAATGAGATTAACTTGATATGTTGGTCCAAACATGTAGCCATTTAATGTATATTGTCAACTTCATATTCACTCAAATGACTCACCATGTCGGGTTCTTGATGCAGTCAGTAAGTTTCTAACCTCAACGGGTTCATCAAGATTGTTCACTATACTGGTGTCAAAACTAGCAAAAGAATTACCTTATCTACAAATTCTTGGTCTGGATGGATAGACAGTTCATCCTGTATGATGTCGACAGCTAAAGGTGGTGTTGCAATTATGGAGATATTAATCAGTCATTGACCTAAACCTGTGTCAAGCGTGACCAATTTTGGACAAACCACTGCGCTGTGAAGGCCATTGCAAGAGAGACACATATGTGTTTAACTGCATCTTGGTCCAGAACAACCCGTATGATTGAAGATAATTTTTACAGGTCTGTTGTGGGGTACTCACTTTTGTCCATTGGTGTCAAAATCTGCTGTAAAACTTATCACTATTTGTTGTAAATGTTACAGAAAGTTGTATCAATCTCACAAGAACTGTTTTTGTTTGCTTTAATTGCATCAGGTGTGCCGATCTCTTCTCCACTGGAGAGTGTCAATTTCCTGGACGACTACAAAGTGATATTGAGGAGTCATTTCCCAGCTAAATCTGTGAGAGATTGTAAAAACCCTACAGGTAAATCAAGTTATAAATACTGAATACAAGGTGCCAGGTAAACTACATGTACATGTGTCAGATATGAGATTATATTACCCCTCTTGTCATTGCCATGTACGTACGTCCGTCCGTCCGTCCGGTGTCCGTCCATCCGTCAACATGTTCTTGTCCGCTGAATATCTGCAGATCTATGAAGTCGGGCTTGACCAAACTTTGATGAGAGCTTCCTGAATGTTGACTGATGAAATGATTAGATTTTCAGATGGTTATGATGATTTCATGATTTTTGTCTGGATCGCACCGCGTAGCGGTGACGACCAGACTATGCTGCCACTCACGAAATATCTGAAAATGTGTACGTGCACTAGATCACAACCCAGCTAACACACAACGTTTTCACAACGTTGTGGGAAAGTTGTGGTTTGGTCAGGTCAGAATTAACGTTACCACAACGTTGCAGTAACGTAAAACACGGACGTTTCAGCCTAACGTTCGAGCAACATTCACGGTGAACATTGTCAAAACGTTGTGTATAAGTTATTTAGGGACGTTGTTTCATTACATTGTTGTGACGTTACAAGGACGTCATGTTTTCCATTAGATCTAATTTAGAAAACAGTGGAACTTTTGGATACCTCGGTACTTAGGTTCTAGCCTATGTAGGCTTTATAATATTCAGTCACATTTTTATAGATAATTTGTCCATAAAATCTTTAATTCTGGTTTCGATTTCTAAGTTCAACCATTTATCATTTGAATGCAAAAAATGCATAATAATAATAATAATAAGTTACATGCAATACAGGCAGAACTAAAGGATTGATTTCAGCTACCTAGTATTAATTTGTAACCAATGCCTTTGAAATCTATTCATTGGGATTGATAGGTAAACTAGTCAGTTGTCACTGGTCTGTGCATGGGTGGATGGCTGGATGTCAACTTTGTACTTAAATATACTGGCTTTAGCCTACACAGGCTAACATGTATGTATATATATGAAGGCAGGCTTAGTTGTTAACTGGACACAAACTATGACCCAAGTGTGGCTATATTTAACCTACCTAATTCGCCCTGTAAGACCAAAAAGGCGGGAGATCCAAGATGTCTTTGTGTGGATGATTTCTTCCAGATGGTCAAAAAGCCCTGAAATCAGTAACTTTGGTCTCCGTCTATCGCTGTCTTAGTCATTGACCAAACATATCTCCAACCAGCTCATTTTCCTGCCATCTTTTAACCACCGTTATATTCAAAGATTTGCTTTCTATCTGCTGTTCCTACTACTGAGGGTGAGTATAATTTTTTTACGAGTATGTCATTTGGAATTGATAATATAAATTGATAAAGATTCTTGTATTATATTGTACCGGATTGTGTCGGAACGGAATTTAGACTGAAAAATAATTTCCAGTACTGTGGTAACGTGTTTGGGGAGTATGTGAATGGCACTATGTAGGGTTTATGTTACATTTTCCCTTCCCATATTTACGGGGTACGGCTTTCAGAAAGGTTTCATTTCATGCTTTCACTGAGATTCCAGATGTTAAATAATATTCCTGATGGGGTTTATCTGCGAGATTATGTATGTAGATGTATTAACGATGTCGATTTGTGAACGAAGATAATATTTTATCACTCCTGTGAATTTAAATTCACTACGCTTAGTCCCATTATAAAATTATCACTATATACAGTATGGAACCCTTCTGTTTTATCCAAAAATCCCTCGCAGGCTGATTTATTAGGTACTTATTTTATAAAAATAAAGAGATGAAACACTAATTAGTATATACATTTCTGCGGGCGTACTTTATCCTATTATGATACTCTCTTGAATAATTATATTTGAATTGGTGACTATTGGTGAAAATAATTTCAATCGAACGGAAAGATTGACTTTTAAATCTGTAAATTTGCGTAATTTTTCTTGGGATATATATATTTATTGAACAAATGTGGATTGTTAAAGCATAGGCCTATAGATCTTGCCCCTAGACAGTCTAATAATTTAAATGTCACCCATTAAAGTATACAAAATGTGTATATCTTTAGACTGGCTATGTTTGCTCTAGCTGGTCCGGTTTTGCCTTTTACAATTTTGCATCTTTGTGTGTTGTTTTCTATTTTTCAGGTTTTCACCTCAGTACATTGGGCGGTGTAAATATCGGAGAAAACATCAGAAGAATGCTGGGGCAACTGGGGACCAACACGCTGTGGTCCTTTCACAGCCTTAAGGGGATGAAAGGCAAAAGTTCTCTGCAGGATTTGGTCATTTACCGGGTGTTAATTATGTCTCCCCCAACTATGTTGGGGGGAGACATCTAGTGTTTGTGCTGTCTGTCTGTCTGTCTGTCCGTCTGTCTGGTTGGATGTCTGGATGTCTGGATGGATGTCTGTCCGTCCCCTTGCCTTGTCTGCAAGATATCTTGAGAACTACTGGACGGAATTTCACCCCACTTGGATGGAAGCTTTAGTGGGATAGCCCCCTCATTTGATTAGGTTTTGGTGTATGTGGGTTCATTCATCCGTGTCCGGTGTCCGTCCGTCCGTCCATCTACTTATACATGTATATACAGGGCTTGTCTGCAAGATATCTGGAGAACTACTAGATGGAATTTCACCAAACTTGGATGAAAGCTTCATTGGGATAGCCCCCTCATTTGACTAGGTTTTGGTTTGTGTGCATGCGTCCATCCGTGTCCGGTGTCCGTCCGTCTGTCCATCTACTTGTACATGTATATACAGGCCTTGTCTGCAAGATATCTTGAGAACTACTGAACGGAATTTCACCACACTTGGATGGAAGCTTCAGTGGGATAGCCCCCCTCATTTGATTATGTTTTGGTGTGTGTGCGTGCATTCGTCCATGTCCGGTGTCTGTCCGTCCGTCCATCTACTTGTACATGTATATACAGGGCTTGTCTGCAAGATATCTGGAGAACTACTGGACAAAATTTTACCAAACTTGGATGGAAGCTTCATTGGGATAGCCCCTCATTTGATTAGGTTTTGGTGTATGTGCGTGCATTCATCCGTGTCCGGTGTCCGTCTGTCCATCCATCTACTTGTACATGTATGTACAGGCCTTGTCTGCAAGATATCTTGAGAACTACTGGACGGAATCTCACTCCCCTTGGATAGAAGCTATAGTGGGATAGCCCCCTCATTTGATTAGGTTTTGGTGTGTGTGCGTGCATTCATCCATGTCCGGTGTCCGTCCGTCCGTCTACTTGTACATGTATGTACAGGCCTTGTCTGCAAGATATCTTGAGAACTACTGGACGGAATCTCACTCCCCTTGGATAGAAGCTATAGTGGGATAGCCCCCTCATTTGATTAGGTTTTGGTGTGTGTGCGTGCATTCATCCATGTCCGGTGTCCGTCCGTCCGTCTACTTGTACATGTATATACAGGGCTTGTCTGCAAGATATCTGGAGAACTACTGAACAGAATTTCACCAAACTTGGATGGAAGCTTCATTAGGATAGCCCCTCATTTGACTAGGTTTTGGTGTGTGTGCCTGCATTCGTCCGGTGTCCGTCCGTCCGTCCATCTGCTTGTACATGTATATACAGGCTTTGTCTGCAAGATACCTTGAGAACTATTGGATGGAATTTCACCAAACTTGGATGGAAGCTTCATTGGGATAGCCCCGCATTTGATCAGGTTTTAGTGTATGTGTGCATGCATTCATCTGTGTCCGATGTCCGTCCAACCGTTCATCTACTTGTACATGTATATACAATGAAAATCGCTTCTTTGTAATTAATATTTTTAGATACGCAGCTTTGTTTAAGATACTTATTGCTACATTCATTTTATAGCACTTTCCCTTAAATTATGTGCCCATTCAAGGCAAGGTGGGAGGTTGGGGGAGACGTGTGTTTTTGCCCAAAAAAACAACCAGCATAGGCTTCATGCCGGAGCGGCAACTCAAGGGTCAAAGCGGAACCTCTAGTCAGTAAGTTTACTTTGAAGTGATTGATCAGTAACTCATCTTCGTGTATGCCCACCAGTGCCAGACCAGAGGTATAGCTTTCACAATGGTGTCATAGTTTAAATATTCTCATAACTGCCTTACATACAAGAATCATTTATATTATATTTAGTATAGTAATATGCATTTTAGTGCCCCTAAAATCTCCTTTGGTTGTTTTGTTTCCATTGAAAACTAGTTCAGCCTGAATATGCTTGAGTTTTGATTGGTGGACATAGTTCATCAAGATTTGTATATTATATCTAGTGCATAGACCTGCAATCCATTACTGAAATAAAATTTGAATTGAATAATATAATATTCAGTTTCTTTTCAATATTTCAGAAGCCTGCATGAGGAATGTTGAAGCGGCCAAGGTGGACGACATAGAGGAAGCGATTGCAAATACACTGAAGTATGCTCCTCACAAACAAAGTGGACCAAAATATAAGACACCCGCTGGGAAGAAGAGCAATGGCACCAAGGATCAGTTCAATGAGAACATGTTTGACCTCTCCGCATCTGATGAAGAACGTCAACGTTAAATACTCAGGGTTCCAGTGGATATATAATCCTGGAAATTCGTGAAATTCTGACTGGACTTCTGTTTGAACCTTTATTGTTGGTCGGAGCATATTTAAAGAACTGATAGGGGGAGAAGAGTGCCAGCTTCAAAATTAATTACAATAAATCACCTCTTTACCTAAGAATTGTGTTGCTTCAACTGTCATTCAGTGATACTTGTTCTATAGAGTTGGAATTACCTCCCCAATTTCAATACAAATTGAAGGGGGTTGGAGGTGTAGAAGAAGAGGAATAAATCCTGGAAAGGTTTTAACCGCACATACAGAATTTTGGAGCTAAAGTGATTAAAAGGGGTTTTTTCTTCAGATTTATGCCTGTTGTACTTTAAGTGGGTGAACCCAAGATACCCTTAAAGTTCCATTGTCAATGTTCTTGACAATTTTATCAAAACGTTCGATCAGAACGTTGTGGTAAAATCTAGAAAACTCCCAAGAGATCGCGTTGCTGCAACGTTTTCCACAACGTTGTCACAACCAAAGTGTCGCAATGTTATCATAACGTTAAATTCTAACGTCCAACCACAACGTTAGGGAACATCTAGAAAACTCCACAAGATCACGTTGCTGCAACGTTTTACCACAACATCGTCACAACAAAAGTGTCACAACGTTATCATAACGTTAAATTCTAACGTCCAACCACAACGTTAGGGAACATCTACAAAACTCCACAAGATCACGTTGCTACAACGTTTTATCACAACGTTGCCACAACGAAAGTGTAACGTTGTCACAACGTTCTGACAACGTTAAATTGTTAGCTGGGAATGACCCTGTGTTGACCTGTAACAATCCGCCAGTGATTTGCACTTTTGTTTGTGTCATATCAGGTATTGAACAGAAAATGAAGAAAAAACAGTCGTAATCATTCCATGTTAACTAGAAATAAACAAAATCTGAATTTGAGAGTACTTCATATTCATTTCTTCGCCCAGCGATTGCTTGAATCCGTGGACTATTTTTTTGTTTTTTTTCGCATTGTCTGGTTCCGCACAATCGGCTGAACCCGGTTCTCAGTTCCCACTATGAGCTTACGATGCAAGCGATGTACTGTCACTGCAGGCTGTTGTAAATGTAAATTGATGCCCTGGTAACATGGTAACCTGCCCGCCTTATGGTGTTTGTCGTTTCTGCGGTTTTGCGTGTGCCTGGAATGCCTGGTGTATATAGTTGGTTATTTATTTGTTGACAACGATAGCATTGGAGAGACAATTTGTGCGAAAATCCCTGTTGTTGATGCTGCACGATCATTGCGTATTAGCCGAGCAGACGTTGCAATTCTCGTTCTGCTCTCACTGGACAGGTTCCGCTTCTGGGATTATGAAGACCCCAGTTTTCAACACGCGTAGTCGCGTTCTTTCCCTTGAAGTCCAATTCATTTACTATATGTATGCATACTGCATGGAATATATTTCCAGAGGACACATGTGTCGAAGCAACAACAATAGTATTTACATTTTTCTCGTCTTGTGAACTTGACCGGATCCTGTCCAGTGCAGTGTATTCTAGGGGACACTGCTCACCGAATATAATTTGTTTGAAAAAGTTTGAACACCAACAACAACAAACTTTTCGAAAGCGGAAACAACAGAATTTGTCAGGTACCGCTTTCGAAAAGTTTGTTGTTGGTGGTGTTCTAACTTTTTCAAACTAAATTATAATGCAATGATCGTGCAGCAACAACAACAGGAATTTTCGCACAAATTGTTATCAACAAACAAATTTACTATAAACACCTGGCATATATAAATAATCTTGGGGACTTAACGCAAACTCGTGCAGCTCTGCGCTACACAAAACTATAAATAAAACCAGTTAATAAAACTATCCAGTCTCCTCGCAAATTTGTGGTATCGTTTTGTCACAATAGAATTGCATGAATTATGAAAAGCTGCTCGAAAAACTGGTAGAAGACATTGACGCAGACGATCCAGTTTTGAGCATATTACTGCAGATAGTTCCTTGCTACCACAAAGACCTGGCATATTTCGAAATGAGCTGCCTTGACAAATTTCACTTCCTTGAAGACTAAATTCTGTGTTCCAGCTGTGATTCCCCAAACAGACTTGTCCACAACTTGGAGAAAATCTCCACATGTATCCATACATCTGCTATCGACTGAAACATGCCAGCTGAAACGTTTTGAAACTTTGAACCCATTATTGGCGATCCAGACATCAGTACTTTAAGTAGTTTCATTAATTTTTTTTTTTATTATTTATTGATGGCTCAGCTTTTGCACTGTCAACTATGCCCATCAACATGTTCTTGTCTGCTGAATATCTGCAGATCTATCAAGTCAGGCCTGACCAAACTTTGGTGAGAGCTTTCTGAATGTTCACTGATGAAATGATTAGATTTTCAGATGGCTATGATGATTTCATGATTTTTAATTATTTATTTTTTTATTATTTATTGATGGCTTATCTTTTGCACTGTTATCTACATGTATGCCCAACGGGAACCCTTTGTTACATGTTTGTGTCCCAAATCTTCACCTGTTATCACTTAAATGCCAATATCCTCCATTTGGAGATCTCCTGCAAACAAAATTATCTCCCCTGATCGCTGCGTCGATCGTCCGCCAGGTGGCGTGCACTCCGCGCATGTCCATCACTCTTTTTCCTTTGCAGTCTTGGTAACAAGACCTGTTTTGAAAGAGCTCCTGTAAACAGTAACTTTTGGTTGTTATAGACGCACCCTAGGGTTATCTTTTTGGTCTGTAAGTTCAGTATGGCTAACGTAGTCACCCAAACTATCAGGAATAGTAAGAGATGTGAATCATGTCGTCAGTTTTGGCCCGTAAAGGACTCACATGCTTTCTGTTTTAAATGCAGGGCACAGATATGCTACAGGCAGAGTACCTGTGCCGAGTGTGTAAACTGGGACGACGCTACCTGGGTTAGCTATGCTGCAACTAGACGTACTCAACTATTGAAGGCTGCCGGTGACCAGAGGAAAGGTCCTGCTGAAAAAGCAGAAGCTAATCAGGCCCTCATACACGACTTATCGCTAAACGAAGACACAGCCTTAGCGACGACTACAAGCCCAGAGATACCCCCCAGTGGCACAGTCTTACAGTCGACGGTACCTTCGAAGAACAAAGTGCAGACCAGTCAAGCCCAAGCCACGACGACACGGCTTACTTCTACTGCACCGGCTAGAGTGCTGGCACGGACTCTACTAGACAGCCCCGTCACAGTCACGGATCATAGCGAGTCCTCGGATAACAACTCCCGTTCATCCAAGTCCACAAAGAACCACCGTACCCCGGAGACGGAGTCACGGCCCTATACGGGACGCCGGGAGTCGGACAAGCCAAAGGCCTACAGGGATCGGAGCCGTACCACGGAACGGGAGACCTCACGGACCTATCCAGACCGCCGTGACTCCGATACCGGAGCACAGCGGAAGGAAGCCACAGCCCGGAGCCGTACCACGGCCGAGAGCCGTACCACGGAACGGGATACCACACGGACCTATCCAGCGCACCGTGAATCAACATCTGAGAAGTCACGGACTCAACCAGAACGGACTTATACAGATCACCGAGACTCCACATCCAAGAAGTCACGGACTTATGAGGAACGGACTCAGCCAGAACGCCGTGAGCCGGCCTCCACTTGGACCCGTACAACGGAGCCACACCCCGGTACTACGGCAAGCAGATCTCGTAAATGAAGTCGCACACCGTTACAACACCGAGATTCCTATCTTGTACGTCATCATCGGGACAGGGACCGTCCCTTACGTCGGACCCCTTCACCTAACCGGAGTCGGTACCATAGGAACCATACCCCGGAACGACCTTACACCAGACAAGGGAGAAGCCGTCCACCGGTTTCCCGTCAACAAGCACGCCCGGAGCACCGGGATAAACCGGAGCAGCGGGATATACGCAAGTCTAGAGGTGAACAGGAACCTAGCTTGGTCAAGAAGCACAGTCATCCCCTTACCGTGGTAGAGGTCCCTTCACCGGAGACCCATGAGATGACACGACCCCATTCTGCTAGCGACGCAGACTCGGATGCAGACCACGAGGATTACGCACGACATTCCACTTCGCCATCCTCGTCTCATACAGAGTCACCTCCCTCCCATCAGTCGGAGGTAGAAGACAAGAACAAGGACGGACTACCTTTTAGAGCCAGGATAGCGGCGGTACACACGCTGGTTCCAGAGATGCCCAAACCGACGGTCGGCGATGACAAACAGCCAACCGACCCCGTTCGGAAACGGAGAAAACTTACAGCGGCATCTCTCTACGGACTGAACAAGCCTTCTGAGGAGGAAGATGCGCCAACCTGCGCACCATCTCCGGCATCAGCTACCCTATATGAGACACTGGATCGACAGTTAAAGACTCCGAAATCTCTCCAGAAGCCCGGTCCTTTCAAGACTTACACCCTTCACGGAGACAATTTACCGTTCAAGGCCCCGAAGTCGGACCCGGATCTTGACAGACTGTTGAATTTCTCAAAGACACCAGCGGTGGTACTTCAACAGAAGCAGGCCTGTGCTGTGGAGGACATGATGCTGACACAACACAATTACATCATACTCCGATTGGTTCCTGACGGCTATTTCCAGGGTGATTCAGGATCCAGACAAAAAGCATAAAGATGGATCCCTGACTTTCTCACAACCCAAGATGGATTTTCTCACCGCCTTTATCGACTCCATGAACAAGTCTAATGTGGATCTCATGGAAACAGGGGCGTTTACCTATGCTACGATGGTGCAGGCTCGACGAGCTGCATACCTGAAACATCCCAAGTCTGAGGTTTTGGAATCGGTGAAGAACGAACTGGCACAGCAACCCCTGTCATCCGAGTATCTCTTCAACCAAGCCATTTCGACAGTCATGCCTGCCGTCAATGACGAAAAGACTTCCCGCATGATCGGAGCCCTAACTTACAGCAAGAATAAAGGCAAGGGCAAGGGTAAAGGTCAAGGCAAATCGACCAGAGGAGGACGTCCTGCGCAGCCGTCACATCTAGACTCGGGCAGTTTACCCAAGCAGGACAGCCAGCAGAATTTTCGTTCCTACGGGAAAGGACCATTTCGTGGCAGAGGAGGAAAGTTTTCCGACCGGGGCAAAGGAAAGCCCGACCGTCGGAATTGACGGTCCCCAGCCTCAGTTTTTAACCCGTCATCATCATCCCTTCATCCTGCCAGAATTCAAGGTATTCAATCATCCGGTCGTGGGCGGACGTCTACGGATCTTCTGGCGGAACTGGAAGCTTATCACAGACGACAAGTGGGTCGCCAGATCACTCAGAGATGGAGTATTCCTCACTTTTCTAGAGTACCCCAGACTCATCACCAGACCCAAACCATCACGTCTTCCAGTTCGGCCAGAACATGTACGGACATTACTGGAGTCAGTACAAGTCTTATTGGACAAGGGCGCTGTCAGAGAATTACCCGTGGAAGAAGCAAGTCCAGGATTCTACAGTCCTGTCTTCCTCGTGCCCAAGAAGGACACAGATCAGCTTCGCATGATTATAGACCTACGTCGACTCAACGACACTCTAGCGCCACCTCCACACTTCAAAATGACATCAGTTCCAGCATTACGGTCCCGCCTAAAACCGGACGATTGGCTAGCCTCCATCGACCTCCAGGATGCATACCTTCATGTTCCCATTCATCAACATCATCGTCGATATCTTCGATTCATCATTGCCGGGAGACGGTTCGAGTGGCAGGTCCTGCTGTTCGGCATCTCCATCGCCCCTTGGTGCTTCACAAGAATCACGTCACCAATCATGACCTTCCTTCACCTAAGGGGTATCAACATAGAGGCATACATCAACGACATCCTTGTGTGGGGGTCAAGGAAGTCAGCACTCAAGTCCCAGATACAATTCATCATTCAACTCCTGAGGTATCTCGGATTCATCCCACATCCAACAAAGTCGGAACTAGAGCCTGCTCAGAGACGACAATACATCGGAGCAGTATTCGACACACAGAGACAGATCATCCTGCCCCCGGAAGAACGTTGGATAAAGATACAGTCTATCATCCAAAGATTTTTATCTTTCCAATCACAACCCTTACGTCTTTGGCAAAGTCTACTGGGATTGCTGACATCAACTCAGGATCTGACACAGTACGGACGACTTCAGCTGCGACCGTTACAGTTCCACCTGCAGCCGTATCTACGAGCTTCGGCCATCAACCCCCTAGTACCAGTTCCTCAGCACCTCCATCAGTTCCTGAAATGGTGGCAGTCCAGGGAGAACGTCATGTTCGGGATTCCACTCCGCTGGTCACCATCGAACAAGAATCTATTCTCCGACGCATCACTCACGGGCTGGGGAGCCCATCTGGGAGAGTTAAAGATAGCCGGCAGGTGGTCTCCACAACAGAAGACACTACACATCAATGTTCTGGAGATGGCAGCAGTGAACATGGCAGTCCAGCACTGGAGCCCTCAACTGTTCGACAGCTCCTTGATGATCGCATCAGACAACACGACAGTAGTGAGCTACATCAACAAGCTGGGGGGAACGAGGTCCCGACTGATGTTCCAGGAGACATAGTCTCTTTTCACCTGGGCACAGACTCATCGGTGCCGGATCCGAGCACGACATGTACCCGGTCACCTGAACGTCATTGCAGACAGTCTTTCACGCCCGGACAAAGTCCTACAAACGGAGTGGCATCTCCACACAGAGGCCTTTCGTCAAGTGTCATCGATTTGGGAACAGCCCCTAGTAGACCTGTTCGCAACAAGGGACAATACTCAGCTACCAATCTTCGTCAGCCCGATGCTCGACCCGCTAGCCTGGGCAGTCGACGCCATGTCAATCAGTTGGGACAACCTGATTGCCTACGCATTTCCACCGATAGCGCTTATTCAGGCAGTCTTGAACAAGATAACAGAGCACAGCAGTGTTATCATCCTCGTAGTACCATGGTGGCCGAATCGCCCATGGTTCCCATCACTAGTTCAGCTACTGACCGACTTCCCTCGTCAGCTACCTCCGTGGTGCCGACTACTAGACCAACGGCAGGGTATCCTACACCACGATCCACAGTGGCTCAACCTTCACGCCTGCAGATTATCAGGGATTCCCTTGCAAACCAGGGATTTTCAAGGCCAGTTACAGAGGCGATGGCGACAGCAAACAGACCATCCACCTCTAGACTTTACCAGGCCAAGTGGGCTTACTTCCATACCTGGTGTGGGACCAGAGACATCGATCCCTACACTGCCTCTGTTCCAGTGATAGCTGATTTCCTATTGCACCTGCATCGGGACAAGGAATTCAAGTTAAGCACCATAGAAGGATACCGTTCTGCATTATCCCGAGTCATAAGACTAACTTCAGGAATTGATATTGGACATGATATCAACGTTGCGGCTCTTCTCCAGTCCTTCGCCTTACAGTCCCGCCGGACAAGACAACTGCTACCGAAATGGGACCTTGGAGTTGTACTGAGTGCGTTTCTACGCCCACCATTCGAACCGTTACAGTCGGCCACGATCAAGGCACTGTCTTACAAGACAGTCTTCTTAACAGCATTCGCTCTGGCCACTAGAGTCTCCGAGCTTCACGCATTAGAACGCAGCTCCCTGGCATGGACCGCTGGTTGGAAAACTATATCCTTCCGTCCGATCCCGGAATTCATCGCCAAGAATGAATCAACACGTCAGGGACCATGTGCTCAAAGACTATATCAGATCCCAGCACTTACAGACTTCGTAGGCCCACTGGAGAACGACAGAGTATTATGCCCAGTTAGAGCCCTACGATGCTATCTACAGAGAACAGACTCTACTAGAGGATCTAGACGTCTCCTATTTCTATCATTACATCCGGGAGCATCTGCGGACATTACAAAAAATACAGTTGCATCTTGGTTAAGGAAGACGATACACTGGACATACCAACTCGCCATCGATGCTCCTCCCCTATTGTCGAAGGCATCATCTCATGAGATTAGAGCTATTGCTACGTCCTGGCCGCTCTGGAAAAACTTGTCACTGGACGAGATCGTTCAAGCCTGTGCATGGACTGTAAACTCTACCTTCACTGACTATTATCTTAGGGACATGTCTGTACAAACAGACAGGGTGACTACGTTGGGCCCGTTAGCAGTAGCCCAGCGTGTAGTCCACTAATTCCATCAAGAAAAAAGGGGGGGGCGCCGCTCAAGCAAGCAAGATCCCGACAATTCGGTAAGTATAGAAGACATACCATGCCAGAGACGAAGGGACTTCAAGGCATCACGATGGCATCTGATTATCTAGCCAAGTATGCGAGCAAACGATGGAACAGAGTCCACCTCTCGCCGCATTACTTGTAATACCTTGAGCTCCCTACGCTTCTATACGACACGGGAATTATCAGGATATTATTAAGCATATTAGATTTACAAAATCAGAACAAGGCGTGCTCCGCTTAATCCAAAAGCAAGTCACAAGGCCGGCTACCCAACCTCCTCTGTTGGGAGTCTGGCATTTAAGTGATAACAGGTGAAGATTTGGGACACAAACATTAAACATTTATAAATAATGTTGGTGTTTGTTACCAAATCAAACCTGTTATCAACGTTGATTTGCCCAACCCATCCTCCCCTCTTTGCTCGGCCTTGACTCAAAACAGGTCTTGCTCAACATGGGAAAAAGAGTGATGGACATGCGCGGAGTGCACGCCACCTGGCGGACGATCGACGCAGCGATCAGGGGAGATAATTTTGTTTGCAGGAGATCTTCAAATGGAGGATATTGGCATTTAAGTGATAACAGGTTTGATTTGGTAACAAACACCAACATTATTTATAAATGTTTAATGTTTCATTGTGACTTTTGAAGGTTCCCTGATACAAGAAAACCTGATCCATTCAAGATTCAATTTATTTCCATTTATTCCTCTTTTATTTCTCATTTTCTGGGAGCTTACATGCTACACTTGTTCAACCTATGCACTACCCTCAGGAGGATTTCCCCACCCTTGGCGCACTAAATGTTATTGGACTTTTTCCTATCCACAGCTTCTCAGCTTCATGTAATATGTAGGAGATGCAGTGTACATTGTTTTTTCACACACACATGCAGAATCACCTAAAATTTATTCCTTTATAGTCATAACTAACAGGTTGGGGACATTATTTTATTTCAGAAATACAAGAGGAAATAACCGGCGCTGGGTTCTCGCAGCATTGAACCCCCGTTAGGTTGGAATTTCGCGTCGCCTTAAATGAAGAACAACATTTTTCTTCAATTTTGCTACATTGATTTATCCGAAAGCTTTTGCACAAACCATGTTTTTTTTCAGAAGTATATGATATAACTGGCAGCGGAATCCCTGCAGTATCGAACCCCTGTTAGTTTGAATTTCGTGTCGCCTTAAATGAAGGACAACATTTTTCTTCAATATTGCTATTAAATCATTATAATTCACATCATACGATTTATCCTAAAGCTTTTGCACAAAACATATTTTATTTCAGAAGTATAAGATGAAATAATTGGCAGGGGAATCCCTGCAGTATCAAACCCCTGTTAGTTTGAATTTCGCGTCAAGTTTCTTCAAGTTTGCTGTTAAATCATTGTATTCTACATCATATGATTTATCCTAAAGCTTTTGCATGAACCATATTTGTGTCCACACATTTAACTGGTACAACATAATGCTTCAATTTTTGTCACCAAACATGTGACTGTACCTTGGAAATTATTTAAAATGAGTGATTAGGAGAGCCCATTTTAGCCTGACTCTGTGCAATTTTGAACCAGTTTGCATACCTGGAGCTTATGCCCCACCCAAATAATGATGGGCTTGTGTCAATCATTGTGATTCTATCAGCACTCACATGAAAACGAAGTCTATTATATGTTACAGAAACCACAGAAAGTGTATCCGCAAGGCTGTATCCAGGGATTTGTTGCTGGTTCCGATCCCAAACTCCCAGTTCCTTTTCGTAATTCATTATTGAGGGTCCAATTGTTTTAGTGAATTTAGGCACAAAGAGCCTGTGATCAATCACAAAACAGAGATTTATTAACATTAAATTCAATACCCAGCTATGCAATGGGATCGATATTGAGGCTTCTAGAAGCTTTTTCTAGGAGTATTTCCTTCAGAAATCCTTTCAAATTGAACAACAACAACAGTTTCGTTTTTCTTTTCACTTCAGTTTTGGGCGCCCATACGTTTCCCGGAACTAAATTGGCTCTAGATGCAGCCCTGATCCTACTTGACAAAAAAAAAACACAGGCTGAGGGGTCCACGCACCTTTTAGGTGCTTGCCTGCAATTCGGGCGCCCATACGTTTCCCGGAACTAAATTGGCTCTAGATGCAGCCCTGATCCTACTTGACAAAAAAAAAACAGGCTGAGGGGTCCACGCACCTTTTAGGTGCTTGCCTGCAATTCATGTTGTTAATACAAACTGTTAATGTCCTCACCAGATTATAATATTCTCAGAAGGATTCTTTGATAATACTTTAGGAAAATGATACAATGATTCAGTCACTCCATTATACAGTGAAGCCTGTGTAAACTGACCATGCTTGGGACCAGATAAATAGTAGTCCGTGAGCCACTCGCGAGAACATGTCATTCTGTAGAACCCCCCTCGTAGATTTTGTTTGACTTCTTTTTCTGGAAGATCAACATCTCCCGGTCAATTAAATAAGTGATGTAGATATCTACAGTGGTGCCTAAAGATGCTACATGCAATTGTTTGATGCTGACTGGTTTTGAAAAATTTAAAACCGAAATGGGGTTAGGGGTAATTCAGCCCTCATATTTTTATTACCCCTACGCTTCGTGATCTGAAACTTTACCTCCAAATAATGACCTTTCAGATTAAACAACGAGAATTTCTCTAGCTAATTTAACCACATCATAGTTACGTCATAAGCTCGAGGAGCCTGTTTCTTATGATTTTTGGGGAATATTTTCTCCGATTTTCTCTGCTTCTTTCACAGTAATACATTCCTGATGGTATTTGACATATAATCTTGAAATCTTGTCTCCCGTTTAATTCTGGACCAGATACAGTACAAGGCAGAAATAACTTGCTCATAAACGCGAGTGAAAAAAAAGATTTTCGCGACTTTAATTTATTAATCGCAGCCGGAAAACTCGCCTAAATCGCGCAAAAAAGCAAAAGCATAATCTTGACTGAAATGCGTCGACCGTACGCGTTTCAGTCGCGATTATGCTTTTGTTTTTTTGCGCGATTTAGGCGAGTTTTCCGGCTGCGATTAATAAATTATAGTCGCGAAAATGGTTTTTTTCACTCGCGTTTATGAGCAAGTTATTTCTGCCTTGCGGCAACTTTATATAGACCCGTTCTTGGTTAATAACTGACCACTAGCTAGATTAACAAATGCAAGCGGTAACTTTATGTAAAGCCATTCTTGGATAAGAATTGACCGCTAGCAGGTAGATGATAATCCTTAACCTAAGTCGAGCAGAGTTTAACATGTGTGAAACATATTAAACACATACAACAATTAAACGCAACATTCAAAGGGTGGTGAAAAACAATGCCGACGTACTGACGAGAAGTCATATTACCCCACAAACAAATATACTGACTGCATATTTCGAAAAACATCAAAAGAACCAAAAGTTACCCCTGTGATGATTTTATCCCAACAACGCTTTTATTGTGACTGTTCATGTGAATATATTGAATGACATGACCACACAGTCCCTAACACTGACTTGAGCGATATTAGATACAAATATTTCAGAGCAACGATGTTAAAGCCCTGTAATACTGATTATGCTATGAAGAATATACACTAGAGTTCGAAATAGACGTTACAGAGACTTCATTCCAGAAGTATTGGAAGTTTGATTTACTCGTTTTGCTCAACTAATATCCAACCACAAAGTGTTAAAAACTTGAGCTCTCTGAACTCAAGTGTGAAGAACATATCGAAGCGTAATCATCTCTACCCCCATTCCTTGTTTGTTTTTTGTTACTTAGAGAGCATTGGAAGAAGGCATCATGCGACCTTTCTCATCACCATAGATGTCAACACCCGGATCCAAATAAGCCATGATATCATGATCCAAGTACACACATCAAGCAAAAGCTAACAGGGTATCAATATACCGTTGCAAAAATTACAACAAAAATTCTAGAGAAAAAATACTTTGAAGATGATAATAACGACATAGTGACACCAACATTGAAGATAATCGGAATCGGATTGCTTTATCCGATTGATCCGTACACAGACTCAATATGTGTTAAATTTCATTGAGATAAGATCGGGGAAAAATAAAATATTAGAACGTAATCACCCCTACCCCTATTTCGGCTTCAAATTTCTCATGCTCTGGTGCCGTTAAACATGGTTATGCTGCATCCCTGAAGTGCATATTAGATGGTTACACCAGGTCTAGAATTAACGGAGTGACCACTATCTTTCGCAAATACAAATCAGGCTGAATGCAAAAGTGTTTCTGGAACTGTAAAGCAAAAAATCCAGTCTCATTTCTAAAAAAATCAAGAAAAAATGTATCCTCCAAAAACGTAAAAGGCGTAACTTTGATTACTCTATCTAATAGAACATAATATTCTAAGGTCAGGTATGCGAAGTTACAGAAAGTTTAGAGCAATAATAAGAAAGATATATGCGTTCATAAATACCCTTAACCCCATCTTAGAGTTAATTTTGTCTTGTTCAGACAGCGACAAAAAAATGCATGCTGTGAACGTAGGCACCACCGTCGATGCCTACATCAGGTCTAGAACTGACCAGCAGATGATACTCGTTAATAAACAGCGGTCAAACTAAATCTACGCAGGGGGTGCAACGAAAACTTTATTTAGACCGCTTTTTGCGATTTGGCTCCCGGACTATAGTGTTGGTTTTGACAGGGTTCTGTTTTATCAAGGTTCAATATACTAATGTCGGTGTTTAGTGGTTGGTCAATTTACCCAGTTGTCATAATTCACAGGTTTCACGACTGTGAAACGTAAAAATCCCCTCCAATAATTTTTTTATGCTGAATTTTACATTTGAGATTAAGTAATGCAATGGTAGGTGAAGGTAAGTTTTTGCTTAAAATGTGAAAAGTAATCATCAATTTTTCATATTTTGCCTCAAATTTTGATTAGCTCCAAATGTAGAACAAACTACATTGTACAGTGGTGAGGTCCTGTTACCATATCCTTCTATTGGCCCTTCTATCACTTGTACTATATCAGGTTTGAGTCTGTCCCCTATTGTTATACTTTATCTATTTGTATCTTCCTCGCTTGGCATTCAGCAAGAAGAGGATAGATCAAGGTGTCGGGATACTTTGACTGGGTCCTGTGTGATATGACTGAAAATTCTTCGAAAGTGATGCTAAAAGGCTACTCACTCACTCTTGTATCTATTATTAACTTGAATGCTTTGACATAGATGAATTTGCTGTGGCATAGATGCAGGGTAAATTCCTTCATCCAGTGACTTGCTTCTTACCAACACAACCCTGTGTTAACAAAGCATGTGTTGGTTACCTCTGTTGTAGTGGCACTCCATGGCTACAAGTGGTTAGTATGTCGTCTAATCCAGGACAGTTATGACAAACTACAACAGGAGCTGACCTCTGGTAAGGACCAGTTTACAGCTAAGAATGTCAGTCAGGCTTACTACTGTCGCAGCCTCTCTATGGCTTACATTGAGGTACGTACACATTCATATTCCCACAGTATCTCTTCAGTTGATAACGAACAAAAATAAAATCTTTGCCTATATTAGGTAATAATTCACCTAACATGATACAGTGCAACCTGTGAATACTGACACCTTCATAAACTGACCAACCTCTAAATTCCAACATAATCTCCCAGTACTAAAAGTTAACGCATTTTGAACCTTGATAACCCAGAACCCTGGCAAAAGCAATGCTATAATCTGGTCCCAACCATGGTCAGTTTACATAGATTTCATGATGTATTAAAATGAGTCTGTATTCCAGTAATTAAGCTGATAATGCTATCAGTCTTCTGCATTCGTACTCCTCCCTCCCTGGTGGCTAGTAAAAATTCACTATGGGCAATAAATAGAGAAGGTGCCATTCACACAGGGTTTCAGTATGGAAAGGTTTAACTATATATGTAAAACAGTCTTTTCATCTATATCTTTTAAATTTTAGCACGCTGTATTGGAGAGGTTTTGTAAGGTGCTGGATGGTGATGCTGAGGGTAACCCTGTTCCTACAGACATCCGTAATGTTCTGGAAAAGCTTTGTAGTTTATATGGCTTGTGGAGCTTGGAAAAAAATTTGGGAACATTGTATCAAGGTAATTGAGGTTATGGACGTCTTTCTTGAATTTTAGCCGCTTTTTGAGGGTATGTGAAAGTTTATTAGAATGCAACACTGACAGATTTCATAATGCCAGTATTTCTCTACCTAGACAGGGTAGATGAACTTCATTTTTGCGTAAATCTTCTGACACTTTACAATTCCATGTAGCTTCAATGTGAGTTAATCTGGCTCTAACCTTCAAGTCTAGTACAACTGAAGAGTTGTCATTCATATTCAGTTTATAATATAGTTTGTGAACAGTAGATATACGATAGTGATATTACTCCAGGACTAACATAACTGTTTTACCTACTTACCAAGATACTGACTTTACCGGGATTGTTTTTATACAGGTGGTTACGCCAGTGGCAGCCAGCCAGCACAGTTCATAAGAACGGCCATCTTGGAACTGTGTGCGGAGTTGAAGAATGAAGCAGTAGCGTTGGTTGATGCTGTTGCTCCCCCAGACTTCATCCTTGGCTCACCTATTGGTCAATCCAATGGCCAGGTGAGATAATACATTCTTGTATGGTAGAACTAGTCAACCCTACTCGCTCACATGTTATTTCTGCTGAAAATGGAGAGAGAGAGAGAGAATAAGGTTTAACTTACCTTGTTTCAACACTTATTGCATTCAGTGTAAACACAGGATGCAATAAGTGTTGAAGTGAGGTTATACATGTAAGTTTTAGCTTAATAACATGACATTTACTAACTTGTGAAATTATTTCCTAGTTGTTAAAGTTCTAAGCACACATCATATGCAAAGCTTGTTTGCTGAGTGTAGACAAAATAGCTGATAGCTAAGAGATATTGGGGCCCATTGAGCTATTTTCTTTGTTATTTACGCTAAAAACTTACTTCACTTCCACTCTTTGCATGCCTTGTTTCACATGGAGTCCTGCTGAAAAATTCAAAATAGCATATTTCCCAGCCTGCTAGTCACACACATGCTCACACCCATACTTCCTTCTTGTTCTGCAGCGCTGTAGCTCAAGAAGCCATTTTGTCTAGCTCCGTGAAAATTGTTGAATTTCTAGCGAAATCACCACTGTTGGATTACCTTACAATGGCTGATATTTTTCAAGAAGTCCTTTGGGAAGTATTCTTTATGATTATCAAGCAGTGTGGCGTCTCATATGTCTCAAATGTCATGTTCTTCATGTGGCGGCACTAAGCCCGTATACGACTTGCATTCAACATGCCCGCCATGTTGCCAGGGAATTGTATGTACCTGAGACAGTGTGTGTGATGAGTGTATTGTTTGGGCCCCGAATCTATTTCAAGCATATATTACGGAGACTCTGGCCTGTTCTGATAATGCTCAATTGTCTCTAAATGTCATCGTTTCTGAGAAGTGTGAAGCTATGTCTCCTCCTTCTAGCGTGACCGAGGATACTAGGAGGCTTGTTGATACGCCAGTCAGGGGGCCTACTTTAGTCAGATTATTGAACGTAAATAAAGATAAACAAACGCCCCCGTCTGCTCATGTTTCTTCCATTTCAGACCGGGCGAAGGGTCAATCAGGTAAGAAACCGACCCAGATCGTTCAAGTGGAAGGGACTAGCGAAGATATAGAAACCGGCACAACTATGACAGTGGACGTCGAAGTTCCTATCGAGCGGATGCCTGTAGACGATGAGGACGGGAAATCGGTAACGGGTCCAGGCTCGGTGTCGGAGAGCCAGTCTTTGCTGATCTCTCGATCGGTAATAACTTATGATCACGAAAACTTGGGCAAATCTATGGAGGTGCCTAATGTCAAGTTTTCGTTGAGGTCTGGACTTTCCGGTCGTTCACTAACCAATACTAACATAGTAACGACTGGTTTCGTTATTCTCCAGGCTGCTTCCGGTTTCTCTGGTAGCCCTACTCGTCCTCCTGCCGAGACGTTGATGACTACGAGCCTTCCGAGCCACCAGAGATTGAGGTTTCTGCAACAATGCCAGAGTTTGGGTAAGTATACAGGTAGCTATAATATGCCAAACTTTTTGCCTGCCTCTGAGACGTAGTATCAAGATTCTTCTCAAGTAGGTCAAATTATGTGGCATCCGGTCGCGAGAAAGTACCAGTCCTTGCACGGCTTGGCACAAATATCTGCTTCCGGTGGTGTTCGTGGTACGAGATCAGGTTTGCTTAGGGTGATGCACCCTCCTGTCCGAACTTCCGGTCTATGACCTCAAGTACCAGTTCATCGACCATTACAGTGGCTGTGCTCGCGGCCATACGCAAGGTCCCAGAGTGTGAACACCCCCCCGTCAGACCCAGCTTCCGATTTACTCTCAAGTGACGGATCCTACCCTGGCTGCCATTCTTCTCGGAATGGAACAGCAGCGGAAGGAGATAAAGGAACTGAGAGAGATGATGACCAGGGAAATTTTGGTCGGTGTTTCACCGCTTCCGCAATTTACTGTCCAGTCTAACAAACCGGAAGCAAATTTGACGGGATCTATCCCTTCCAAGACTCGCTGGCAGGAAGCCCCGGATGATATGGATGTGGATAGGGACCAGTATGATAGCTCAGAATATAACGAACCTACCAATGCTGATCCGGGTACACGCAAATACTATGATTTAATTGTGGGTATCTATGACTTAATTCCGAATATGCAGCTTCCGGTCCCACATGCGGGGGATATTGAAACTGAATCGGGAGAGTCAACTTGGAATACGAGGGCGGGACAGACACTTCCGGCCTCAGCTGCTATCCACTATGTATGTGATTTGTTCCACAGAACTTTAGTAGAACCCGCTACACAGGAGGAATGGGCAGTCGGGCTACGACCTAGAGCTCGCTTCCGCTCTGCAGGATCTTCTGGTCCGTTTCCAATGCAGAAACCGAATATACGATCATACAGTGTACATGAATCACCATTCAGCTTCTGGTCTGCAGAGGTGTATGGTGATTTTTTGTATTTTTGTCCAAATACGAAAATGCCTAGTAATCCAGATGTTCTCTTTATGAACAAGCAGGCTGCGACACTTGAGGAAACAGCTCTTCAAGGAGTAGCGAGTACGAACCATCTGGACTGGTTTCTTAAAGCCATTAAGGATGGATTGTTTTTGTTGGCGAGCGCGGAGAGTCAGGAACAATTACAGGATGTTTTTAATCTTGTTCTTGACTACAAGAAGATAGCTTCCGGTGCTGTAGAAGACTTACTGGTACACAATGCCTATATGTCTTCTATGCTCATGTATTTAAGGAGAAGGGCCTACATTCCTTTTATGCATGAGTACACACCGGAAGCTGTAAAGAGAAGTTTGTTAGAAACATCAACAGCTTTCTCTTTACTGTTTGGTGATGCTGTGGCCGAGGTCAGACCTGAAATGATTGGAATTGAACATGCCAGGTCAGTGGCTTCCGGTGCTTCGTCTAAGAGACCTGCAGCTTCCGGGTTGGGTCCAAAGATGAAGAAGGTGAAGAAAAACCCAGCTTCCGGTTCAAAGCCTACTAAGGATGTTTCTGGGCAACAGCAGAGCCAAGCTTCCGCTTCTGACGACTCCCAAGTTATCGAGCTGGAGTAATAAGAAGGGGAGTAAGGGGAAACGCTAGCAGTCAAAGAAGGATACCTGATATTTCGGGCCATACCGGGTGGCTTCCGGTATGGCTGGAACACCGAAACAGATTGTTTCCAGTCTCGCCACAACAAGACCTTCCGGTTGGGGTAAGTCTTCAGTTGTTTTGGCGCAACTGGACAATTATCCGGGTGGAATCGTCTGTCATTCGAACTCTCAGATACGGTTATCGCCTATCGTTCGACATGATTCCTCCCTTGACTGCAGTTCCCCTTCCGTCTCGTATACCTAGCGGTTCATCTATCAGCGATACAATCCTCTGTGGACAAGTTGATAGAGAAGGCATCTGTCATAGAACTTCTGGTTTGGGACAAAACACCTGGGTTCTATTCGCCGGTCTTTCTGATCCCCAAGAAAGACACGTCCGAGATGCGCATGGTTATCAACCTCAAGCGCCTCAACAAGGACTACCTTACTCCACCGCCACACTTCTGCATGGAGTCCTTCCAATCCATCCGGTCGTTGCTCAAGCAAGGGGAATGGCTGATTTTTCTTGATTTAAGGGATGCATACCTTCATATCCCGATACATCCGGAGGACAGGAAGTACTTAAGATTCATGGTCGGCAAACGACGCTTCCAAATTCAAGTACTTCCATTCGGCCTTTCGTCTTCCCCTTGGGTGTTTTCTCCAGTGTTTACACCAGTGGTATTATTCCTGCACAGTCTAGGTATAAAGTACCACTTTTATATTGACGACTCACTACTAGGGAATGCCTGCAAAGAGCAGTTAATCCTAGACACGCAGTTTGTCTTAAGGATACTGACAACCCTGGGATACATCCCACACGAAGGGAAGTCAGAACTGACTCCATCGCAAAGGCGCAATTTTCTGGGGGTGGAATACGATACACTGTTAGCTCTCACCAAACCCCCGGAATATCATTGGCAAGTTATCTCAAGCCAGGGCTTTACACTTTGCTGCGATAGTCGACCTCTTGACGTCAACACAGGACGTAACACCAAGAGGACGACTGCACCTTCTTCCCTTAATGATATTTCTCACTCATCATTGGGTCGAAAGGCAGTTAAATCCGTGGAAACCTGTCACGCCTCTTGTCAAACAATGCCTCCAATGGTGGCTGGATCCACTCAACATTATGCTGGGTGTGTCCCTACTTGCGTTTTGTCCGTCACATCACCTGTTCACGGATGCATCTGTGGAAGGATGGGGAACCCACCTCGAGTCCAAGTCGATATCTGGGTTGTGGACAATCGAGGAACACTTGTACCATACAAATGTGTTGGAGTTTATGGCAGTGACACATGCCATCCGCATCCGTGGGTGAGCGTATTGACCGACAAGAACCTGCTGGTTGCTACGGACAACACATCAGTCGTATTCTACATCAACTAGCAGGGGGACAAGATCTCCGCAATTACAAAGCCAAGCAGAAGTCTTTTTCAGTCTGTGTTGACATCAAGAGGCTGACTATCACAGCACGCAGGGAGAGACGAGATCTCCGCGATTACAAAGCCAAGCGGAAATCTTTTTTGGTCTGTGTTGGCGTCAAGAGGCTGACTATCGCAGCAAAGTGTAAAGCCATGGATTGAGATAACTTGAGGAACCGGGGTATCTTTGTTGTTATCTTTTGCCAACGATCTTCCGGGGGTTTGGCGAGAGATAACAGTGTATCGTATTCCACCCCCAGAAGTGGGTGGTTGGGTGGGTGCAGGTTCCTGTTGCTTCAATGCATTTTGCGGAGAAGCAACAGGATCTTGATAATGTGATGTCTAGCACTGTATTATCACTCGTCTTTATTGCACCATGTAAGCGTCCTGGCTGTGTCTTGTGCGCCGTCCTCAATGTTTTATAGGGTGGATGGAGGGTGGATGGTTCCATGCTGCTTCAAAGATTTCTTCTTTGAAGTAGCAGGAACACAACTGGGCTGGGTGGTGCTTAGTTGGTTCGCCGTGATATAGCTGAAATATTGTTGAAAGCAACGTTACATTCTATTCACTCACTCCAACACCAGAAAATTGCACCTTTGCGACGGAGTCAGTTCTGACTTCCCAGGGATGTATCCCAGGGATGTCAGTATCCTTAAGACAAACTGTGTGTCTAGGATTAACTGCTCTTTGCAGGCATTCCTTATACAGTGGTACTTTTATATATATCAGTGTTGGCCAGGCACATCCCGGGAGTTCTGAATGTCTTAGCGGACTCGCTTTCATGACGGAATCAGATAATTCCCACAGAGTGGCAACTTCACCCAGCCATACTAAAACAGATAGCTCATGTCTGGGAGATGCCATACATAGATCTGTTCGCCACTCGGCGCAACAATCTACTGCCCCTGTTCATGTCTCTGGTTCCGGATCCGTTGGCATACGCAGTTGACGCCCTATCGCAGGACTGGTCAGGCATGGTAGCATACCCTCCTCCAGCTATCGTAGCGAAGGTACTCTGGAAGATCCACGAACACACTTGTGTCGTATACCTAATTGTTCCGTGGTGGCCAGCAAGGCCGTGGTTCCTGGACTTACTGGATCTTCTGGTACATGTACCGAGATGACTTCCTGTTTGGCGCAACATATTGCATCAACCAGGAACGTCGATATTTCACAGCCAGCCAGAGCTGTTCCACTACCATGTGTGCAAGTGCTCAAATGACACTTTGCTCAGGCGTGATTTTCTGCGGAAGTTGGGCGCTGAATGGTAAGTGGGCAGTCTTTGATGTTTGGTGTGGAGAGAGGGATATTTTTATCCATCTAGAGCCACTATTCCTCAAGTAGCAGAGTTAATATTGTACCTGTTCCAGGATAGGGGCTTGGTATCTGCCACAGTAGAAGATTACAAAGCAGCCATCGCTCAGCCTATTCGTCTAGGTACTGGGATAAATCCTTCGACTGATCCGAATTTGACTGCGCTTATAAAATCGTTCAAGATTTCGGGTCAGTCAGTCACTCCGAAGTTGCTGAAGTGGGACTTGGCACTTGTACTTCGACAATTAGGGAAGCCAATTGAGTCAATTGATATCAAAATGTTATCTTATAAAACTTTGTTTTTGTTGGCTCTAGCATCGGAAGCTCGTGTGTCAGAGCTGCATGCGCTTGATAGAAGGAATGTCAGACACTCTAGGAACTGAAGCAGGGTCATTCTCTCAACAGTTCCTGAGTTTGTGGCCAAGAATCAAGCTGTCTATCATACCATATCTCGAGAGTTCACAATTCCTGCCTTACCTGATTTCCTTTCGTCTGGTCTGGAATCTGACATGTTAATGTGTCCGCTTCGAGCACTTGCGTATTACCTGAATCGTACTGAAGATCGTAGGGCAGGTAGGAGGCTTCTGTTTATCCCTTTCGATCCTAAAGCCACACAAGAAATAAGCAAAAATACTATGTCAAGTTGGCTCAAAAATACGATTTGACTAGCGTACTTCACAACTACGGATAGACAAGCCGCGCTTGTAAACGTTTCCGGTCACGAGATTAGGGCACTAGCAGCATCATGGCCTTTGTGGAGTAATAGATCTGTGACTGATATTATGAGGGTGTGCTTCTGAAGGTCAAATACGACGTTTGCCTCCTTCTACCTCCATGACATGACATTAGTATGTGACGACCTCTACTCCATCTGGCCCCTAGTAACAGCACGGAGGGTATCTATGGGACCGAGGTCAGCAAATACAGATCGGACGAACATATTTTCACCTGCTTTATGGTGAGTGTATTTTTCCTCTCGTTCCCTTTCGAAAAAAAGGGGGGGTCATGTATGCGACTCTACCTTGAAGTCAGAGTAGCGGCATTGGTTACCTGTATACCATAGGCATATAGGTTACTGCTGTTGTATGATCTCATGGATCCTCAGTGAGGTAGAAGATCTTAGATTTCTACTCTGTACTAGTCACACTGCTCACTACTTTTATCACTTACCACAGACTGTATCAGTTTGCCCGCCATCCTTTCTGTGGCATTCTATGCAAAGAGTGGAAGTGAGGTAAGTTTTCAGCGCAAATAACCAAAAAATTTCACAGGTAAATGTCTTGTTATTAAGCTAAAACTTACCTCACTTCCAGTGATGCCCACCCGCCTTCCCCACTGGGATACATCTTGATCGTGTAACTCAGTAGAACAAGAAGAAAGTTTGGGTGTGAGCATGTGCGTGACTAACAGGGGAGAGAACTGTGTTATTCAAAATTCTTACTAATTGATTTCATGTGGAACAAGAAATGCAAAGAGTGGAAGTGAGGTAAGTTTTAGCTTAATAACAAGAAGTTTACCTGTGAAATTTTTTTTTATCGTAAATGAGACAGTGAAGAGCCTGCATCGGTTGATAGTCCGTGGTCAGGCCCTTTTCGTTCTTTGCTAAATAAAGGCGAATCGCCGAGCGCTATTACCATTGTTTCTGATTTATCTACAGGTAAGAAGAAACTGGTTACAGTATTGGGTTCCGTCCTAGATGAGGGTACGGTAGAGTCTACTGATGTCACCTTGGAACTAGTGATACGCAATCGGGAATGAGGACCACTATTACTCCCCACGTAAGGAGTGGTGATATCGAACGTACGCCCGTACGGGTTGTTGGGAGTGATACCTCTAATGGGACTTCTCAAGAGAATATCCCGGTACCTTATAATTCCCAGGTGATTTATGTCTGTCGGGGACCAAATATATCACTCCCTGTTGCTCCGGGAGCAGTCCTAGGCTTGGTAAATAGTCTTGCAACAACTTCTGGCAGGCATAACCTCTTATGGATATAGAGACAATATTCCATGGTCTCACCAGAAGTTAACTCCACGACCTTGCGTAATACCCCAAATACGGGCGTTATCACACAAGGCCAGGTGAGATCAAGCCTCAAGCAATTGAACACCTGCGGGTTGCCAAGCGCCGGGGGTCGAGGTTATTGTTCTGCAGGAACAATGCCAGTATCGCACCCAATTCCTTAGGGCGTTAATCGGGACACAGCATTGTTCCAGTCACAGCGGATATGACTGCGAACGGGTCTGAGTCGGGTATCATAAACACATATAAGGCTCATTACTCACTTCCGGTCACCTCTGGGTTCTGGTCAGGACTTTTCTTCCTTCCAGTCTCATTATAAAGAGGCCCACTGTGGCTACTTCCGGTGGGTGGAGACTTCCGGTTTGTCCGGAAATGCAGTGTTCTAGACCTGTTGCATCCCCCTATAGGCGGGTCTCCAACAGTCCACAGATCAATACGGAAGTTCCGGTTCATGATGACTCTCTGTCTGCTGTCATCCTTTGTAGGATGGATCAACAGCCAGCTGAGTTAAATCAGTTCCGGCAACTTTTCTGCTTCCGGTACTGCTCAGGTTTCATCTGCGGTCCCTTCGCAGCTTGCGGTAGTAACGTCAGACCCTATTGATCTGTCTGTCAACCCATCAATGATACGTCGGGGTCGTGCAATGTCGCTCCAATGAAGATTATGACCGGGATCGTGATCCGGAGCGGCGTTCATATTCAGAGGTATTGGACGCTCTCTGTGAGTTATATCCTAAAATGCCACGACCCCCACCACCGACATCCTCTCGCCTTCAAACAATGGTGGAGGCTCCGTCGACATTTACCAAGCAGACATTGTCACTTCCTGCGTCAGATGCCATTCATGGATTGTGTTCCATTTTTGAGATGGTCTTAGCTCAACCTAAGACACAGCAGCAGGTGCGCTCTTTAGACCGGCTTCTGCTTCGGCCCCACTTCCTGTGGAGAAGCCTACGTCTAGATCGTACGGAATCCATAAGTCGGCATTTGACTTCAAGGCCTCGAAACCAAACTTGCCGACATATGTAAAGGCAGTAAGGGTCCGACCAAGGTCATGATGCAGCTAACTGATAAGCAGTCTTCAACTATTAAAGAAGCTGCGAGACAGGGGGTAGCCATAGCCTCACCCATGGATTGGTTTTTGACAGCCATTTCCAGTGTGTTGAGAAGGTTGTCGCGTTCGCAGTTAGCAGCCAATAGTAGCTCTGAACTACAGTTACGTGGCTGCTAAAGCTAATGCTGATGCATTGGCTTTATCCGCATTCAATGCGGCGATGATCGTCCACTCGAGACGTCGGGCCTATCTGCTGTCAGTGGTTTACTATGCACCGGACATGGTCCTTCAGACTTCGAAGGAGCAATAGCCAGCATCATCGCTGTTATTCAATGGCATTATCCTGTATCTAAGAGATATGGTGAAGAAGGCTAGGCCTAATCCTTATTCTACGGTACGGTTATCCCCTAGAATTTTCAATGGATCCACCCCTTACTGCTGCTCCAATGCCTTCTCTTATACCTATACGAAAGACACACTTCTAGTGACACAGGCCTCTGTGGACAAACTTATGCAGAAGCATGCAGTTTTTGAATTTCCGGTCAACGACCAGTCCCCCAGGTTCTATTCACCGGTCTTCGTTGTGCTGAAGAAGGATACATCAGAAATTCCCATCATTATAAATCTGCACAGGCTGAACAAGGAATTCCTGATGAAACCTCCTCTACCTAGACGATTCCATTATCAGGAATCTGTGCAGGCAACAGCTCCGATGCAATACAACCTTTGTATGACACATCCTCGATCTACTGGGTTATCTCCCTCACGAGGAAAAATTGAAATTAATGCTGTCACAACAGCGATCCTTCCTCGGCGTGGCTTACGACACCAAATTGGTCCTTGCTCGGCCACCAGAAAGTTCGCTGGCGCAAGATATTATAACAGAGCCATAAGACATGTACATGTAAAATGTAACATGTACCTCAATTACATGTATATTCCATTATTATTTAATGTTTGTTTATTGTGAATTAGCATTATAAGTCTAGAGTTAAATTACTATATATGCAAGCTGTAAATATTAGTTACTGATAAATGTATACACTCAATATTATGTAACACATGTTATAACTAGGATTTAATGCTATGAGTATTTACTTTTGTAATAAGATGTTTTGATAACAGTTTGATTAGTTCATAACTCTTGAAGTTGACATTCAGTTAGTGTTGTTAGACGAGTTCTGACCAGCTGGTGCAAAGACAGGAGCCAGGTGTCAATTGTAGTCAGACTGTCATTTTAGTCTAAGATAATCCTTTGTTGTTATTAGGTCAGACTCCCTACTGTTATTGGAGATGTCATATAGAATGAACAGGATAACCGATAGATATGTCAAGACATTAGAATTACTTAAATTATAGTCAAACAGTATTTGCGATTGTTAAGAAACACTACCTGGAGATCTCGCTAAAACTCCAATGATATAAATATTGGGCAGTATGAAATTAAGTCAGTTCACTTTTAGAATTCATCTTGGCATGCGACTTTGCAGTGCCAAGGCAGTTAGTAGATGTAAGTTATATAGGTAAACACTTGTATATGTAGATTGCTATATGTACTAACATATAGTTTCGGTAATAACTAGAAGTGCTGTATAATTGTGTATATTGGAATTAATATTACGTCAAAGTTAGATAATTAGATTAGGGTAAATAAAGCTAGGTTGTGTTATACTTAACATGGATTACGACTACGACTTACTTATTAATGTGATAACCAGTGAGCCAACCTGGTTATAATATGTCATGAAATACCTATATTTATTAGACATTCTTGTATTATGTATTAGAGTATTAGACATCCTCCACTTTGCATCAGTAATCAACCTATGGACATCCACTCAGGATGTCACTCCACGAGGCCGATTACAGTTACTGTCACTAATCTATTTAAATCATCATTGGCCACACAGACACAGGAATCCCAGAATTCCTATCAAAGAGGAAGTCAGACATCACCTATCGTGGTGGCTAGACCCCCTAGATGTGATGCCTGGAGTAACACTGCTTCCGTTTCAAGCAACTCATCAGTTGTTCACGGATGCTTCGATGCAGGGCTAGGGGGCACACCTCAGATCCAAGTCGATATCCAAATCGATATTTGGACTCCACAGGAGAGGTCATTGCACATCAATGTACAGGAGTTCATAGCCATCAATCGAGCGATACTCACATTGATAGACGACCTCAGAGGTCAGTCGGTCCTGGTAGCCACGAACAACACAACAGTCCTGGCTTAAGGCCCATTCTCACGTTGCGATTTGTAGTAACAACTTGTAGCATACAACATAGTTGCATCGTGAGAACACTCGTACGATTTCAGTCACATGCTACAAGTTGTATGAAATAGAACCGGTCCCATTTCATGCGATTTAGTTGCATGCTACAAATCGGGGGATTCCCCACCGAGTTGTTGCTACAAATCGCATCGTGAGAATGGGCCCTTTACAAACAAAATGGGAGGAACTCAGTCAGCCAATCTGTTAAAACAAACTGAGATTCTATTCCACTTGTGCTGGCAACACCAACTAGTTCTTCGTGCCAGAGACATACCAGGTCATCTGAATGTTCTAGCCGATGCATTGTCCAGAAAACACAAGATGATAATGACGGAGTGGCAATTACACCCAGACATTTTGCGCCAAATCACTCAAATTTGGGAAACTCCACAGATAGATCTGTTTGCCACTCACCTCAACCATCAACTTCCACTGTACATGTCACCAGTACTGGACACACAAGCAGTAGGAGTCGATGCTCTGTTGCAGGATTGGTAATCTAGTAGTCCCCTGGTGGCCATCACGCCCATGGTTTCCCGACCTTCTGGAATTAGTGGTCAACGTACCAAGACGTGTTCCTCTATGGGAAAAACTACTTCGACAACCGAAGTCAGCTATTTTCCACCACGAACCTCAGCTATTCCATCTGCATGTGTGCAAGTACTCAGGAATCAGCTTTCTGAGGCGGGTTTTTCTAGGGAAGCTGTACAGCGAATGGTCGCTTCCACTCGAACTTCCACTTCCGCATGCTATGAAGGAAAGTGGCAGGTCTTCAGTGAGTGGTGTTTTGGAAGAAACATTAATGCCCATTATGCCTCTGTTTAACAGAGAGCAGACTTTCTGTTACACCTGTTTGAGGACAGAGGTGTAACGCCATCAACTGTGGATGGTTACAGAGCAGTGTTGTCTAGGATTATCAACCTGTCTATGGGTGTTAATCCATCTTTAGATCCTAATTTAACAGTCTCAATTGGGTCTTTTGAGATAGACAGGCCTGTACCGAAACTTCCGAAATGGGATCAGCGTTAGTTCTAAGGAGACTTTCAGAAGACCCGGTCGAAGCTATAGCTACTGTCGATCTGGAATTCCTATCTTACAAAACATTGTTTTTGTTAGCTTTGGCTTCAGTGGCACGAGGGTCCGAGTTGTACGCTATGGAATTCAGGGGAATCAGGCACGATTCTCGCTGGACATATGTTGTCCTTACTACTATTCCGGAATTCGTGGCCAAGAACCAATCTGTACGACAGTACTTCTAGGATTTTACGGTTCCCGCTTTAGCAGATTCCCTATCCTCGGGTCTAGAAACGGATAATCTCATGTGTCCGGTTCGTGCCCTTAGGTACTATATGCTGGGCGAAGGCGATTATTTATACCATTTGTCCCCAGAGCCAACAAGAAATATAAAGAATACGATTTCTTCTTGGCTCTCCAAAACTATTAGATTAGCCTACAATGAAGTGTCACCGATGCAGGCTGCGTTGTATAAAGTCTCTGTTCATGAGCTCAGGGCGCTTGCGGCATCCTGGCCTTCATGGACCAATCGGTCAGTAACTGACATTATGAGGGCCTGTTACTGGAGATCGCATACAACCTTTGCATCATACTATTTGAGGGATATGACGCTCATCAAGGATGACCTATACTCTTTGGGACCCCAACGACTCACCCAGGTCGGGTCGACACACAGACACTAGAGGCCTGTGTGTTTTTATCTGTTTTTAATGGTAAGAACACGTTTTCCACATAAAAAACTTTTTCTAGAGAAAGGGAGGGGGAGGGGGGGGGGAATGTGTATCGTGTTGATCCACTGATAAGCTTGGCATAATGCAGAAGCAAAGTAACTCCGAATAAACTTAATAAACGCATGGTGACAGTCTCAATATTTCGACAAAATTTTATTTGTCATCTTCAGGATGTGATCTAACAGCAGTTACAGGCTCTTATATACAAAACGACTAACAAAGACTGAAATGGTTCGATACACAAAATTAGAGGGCAATAGCCAATCAGATAATATGTGAACATAACAATTAAGGTAAACATGAGTGGCAAATAGACATGACAAGGAATGTGTATATAACTTCCATTATGGCAGCGCCGATTAGCCCTGGGAGGTATAGGGCTTAACCTAGTAACAACGTTTACGGTACTGTTATATTACTCTGTTACTGTTGGGCCTTTAAGGAAGTCCACGCTTATTTTAAGCTTTAATGGTAAGCCTGAAGTCCCATGATGGTATCCGCCATAATCCTCAAACCCCTGATATCCAATGTCACTTTACTTTCCCAGCCATCCTTCTATGGCATTCTCGAATATGTCAGTAAGGTCAGTTTTACTACATGTATGTAAAAAATAAATAAGTAATAAATTTACAAGTAATTTTTACATTTTCAAACTAAAACTTACCTTACTGACAGAGTAATGTTCCCACCCGACCTCCCAGCATGGGATCTTTACGTCATGGCATAAGAAGTGGAGGGCAATTTATGCTGAGTGGGAGATTGGGTGATTATGGCGCGAAGAACTGTGCTGTTGTTTTAATTTCTCCACTTGATTATCCGTGTTATTATCATTATCCACGAACGCATATGTGAGTAAGTTAAGTTTTAGTTTAAAAATGTAAAAATTACTTGTGAATTTATTATATCAAATCGCTAAGTTAAAAAAGCATTCCGTTAGCTAGCGTTTAGAAATACTGGTAGTTTCGTTTGTGTTTCGGCGTATGAAAATTTAAGACCCTTCCTGAAACTCATACACCCTAAAGCATCAGCCGAAGGATGTATGAGTTTCAGGGAGAGTCGTAACTTTCCATACACCCGGGGGAAAACCTGAATAACGAATTTATTACCCCTCAAGCCCTTTTTATCTTAAGAGTAAAAATACTGAAAAGGTCTATCATTTATAAACAACGGATAAATGCAACGGATCATTACGGTTACGAAACTGTCCGCATTTCGCTACAGCACTGTGAGAAAGGCGCGTCACACACAATCCATTCAATCTGCTTTCGTTCGGAAATCGACCTTTATTTTTAGACCAAATGACACCTTTTAGTCAGTTATGTGTCGGAAACTTCAGTGAAAATAATGCAGTATGATTTTATTCCATTAAATTTTGATGAGTGAGCGAAAGTTATTCCATAAATATTGAGATATGGTCAGCTGAACTTTCGAAGCGAGAGCGTCGTTTCCAATCGCACGTGAGTTGCTTTCTATATACCCCGAGTAGCAAGACATCACTCGGGATGTATGGGTTTATACGACCCGACGTTTTAACCAATCACAATCCAGATATTGAATACAAATTTGCTTGTGGCTATAATACATAGCACAGGGATTTATAATAGCGCCTAGGGAAAGCCCTAACATGAGGGCTTCTTGGCCTGGTTTGCAAAATAAAAACACAAATTTGCGCGAGTTGAACGAAAAGAGAAAAGTGTTTAAACGCGTTTCGATCAGAGCAAACGCATTTGACGAGGGAAACACGTTTTGATAAAAGAAACATTAAGCGATATTGAAAGCATTTTGTTTCCTACATGTATATAAGACGTTTGGAACGCATTTACATTTCATTTCGTTTGCATTCCGTTAGGTCAAACTAAACGAAAATAACCGGACAACGAACGCTTTTACCCCTGGATTTGTGAGAAGCTGTGTAGTTTTATATCATTCATTTATCTTCTAACATGTTTAATGTTTACCTGATCTGTTTACTTCACTGTTTAGATCTACAAGAACCTGTATGGAGCCATGTTACAAGGGCCAAAGGTATTGGAGAGAGCTGATTGGTGGAAAGAATTTGTTGACACGCCTGTGGTTGGGTCTATGCGAAATTCTTCCAAGCTATAAGCATAATCGTGATGAAGCGGTTCAAGCCCGCTTGTGAAGTGACAGCTTGTGAGATGTGAATCAATGGAACATTGAGCAGTTTTCTCTGGTTGGAATTTGTAAAACAGAACCAACACATTTCATCCAATTTATTGAATAGGGGCTGCAAATTTTGCACTGTGAACCTGTTTCCAGACTGTTACACAGTTAATAAGGCTATGTAGTTTTCGTATTATCCAGTAATGCAATGGGAAGGCTATTTTTCCTATTTCCAGTGACATTCTTGATCCAGTATTGCAATGGACACCCGCCTGTTCTAAAATCAGCTACTGTTTGCCAAAAATGTCTGTGATGAAGCAATTCTGGACTTGAAAGTTTCATGGATTCATTGATTACAATATTTGTCATAACAAAATAATTGTTGCATAGTATATTGTTTGTTTCTCATCACCTTGATTTCCAAAATGCACATGCTACAATTATGGATCCTGCAAATCAACTGCATGTAAATATGAAGAGATCTTTTGTACTTAAAAAACTTAAATACTGCCTGAATTTTAATTATTTGCTCATAAAATCAGATGCGAGATGGTCATGAGAAACGAACAATCAACCAACAGCCTAATGCTTGCCCGTTAACTGGAAGTTTAATTTGTGAGAAGTTCTCTCTTATTTCAATAAAGACCCACTAGTACCCCCCAAAAAAAAAAAACGACAAAAGCTTCCTGTAAGAAGAGCTGATCTGTGATCTGTGTTTTATTAGTGTAAATATTTCCTGGGTATGAAATACTAGTCTGGATAAAAAGTTACCAAATAACTCCTCATAAATCTGTCCCATTGAATCTTAATATTCTAGGTTCATTTTTTTTAAGTGTTTATCCTTTGTAAAGTTCCAGTATGTTGTATCACAGAGGATTTTGAAAAAAATAATTATTATTCTTGTCATTTCACAGAGATAAACCTAGTATTACCAGGTATTATGTAATAGTACTGAAGAGTTGTGCTTGTGATGAATGCAAATGTTTTATGGGATATGAAGTAATTGCATATATCATCCACAGTTCGAAGATTGTTGTGCTAAATGTTTACTCTCTCACTACATGGGCCAGAAATGACCAGACAAAAGTAACTCAATATTTATTCAAGGTCCAGCTTAAAAGTTGGACGCACAGATAGGATATATATGAATTGAATTATTTTTAGAAAGAGATTTTCTATCTAACAGAACTCCTCTGCTTGAAACAAGTCTTACGTCTATGAAGTTGAATCTTTGATAGGCCTACATCCTCAACTCCCAATATCAGCAATATGTGTTTGATATTAATGATATATGCCTGTTTGGTATCGATATCACTAGTTCTGGGATCTGGATTGTGACCAAACTTTTGGTACACTGGTTCCTTCATCTTGGAAGAAAGAAAACTGTGTTGATTTGAGGTAAACTGTCGATGATCACGAACAAGGCAATACTGGGAGGAGGGGCAATTGCTGTTGAGCACCAAAGTAACATGTATAGTCCAAAACCAATTTTATTTCAGGTCTTGCCAATGCGGGATCGCAGATGTTGAATCTGATCAAACTTGTCAAATATGCAGGCGTTTTGAAGCCCTAGGCCTAAATTAAAAAAGTTGTTTGTTAGGGGCAACGGGCCCTGATCAGTGAGATTGGGTTGTTCGATCGGAAAAAGTTTTTATTTTATTATTTATTTTTTATTGCTGAGCAATATTCAGTTTAGTTCCAACTAGCAAAAATTTATAAATCAAGTATTCCTCATAGTTGATGCATAAAGGGTACCCGATACTGCTTTTTGGTAGGAATGCTGAATAAATATGCCCTATAATATATACTTAGTAGAAATTTATCCCCAAATATCATGGCAAGAATGCCGCAAGAACAAATGAGAGGTGTAACTTGTCATTGATGTTGTTGGACTTGTTGTGTAATTCCGGCGGCGGCCGGCTCCACGCTTCCGTCTTCGCGTAGACAGTCACCGCCCTCCTGGGGATTATAGCCAATAAGTATGACTTCTCTCCACATAACTTGGTATCAGATCGACAACGAATGATAAATAATATATCCACAAAAAAACGTGATCAAATATCACCTGTTATCACTTCAACCGGCCACTGGCACTGCCATTGTCATCTCGGAATTTTATGCCTCGCTGCCGCGATGGTCGTCCATGCAAACTATACCGTACTGCAAACATACTTGAAGAGTTCACTCCATTGGCACCCTCAATTGAATCTTATTCCTTTCTTTTTTATTCGGCACAGTGCCTGTTTACGGTTTTCTTTTTCCTGACAAAAACACAGTTGGGCTGCCATTTTTGACATGCAATCTGGTGTCGGGAACCCTCGTGTGACTTTGCTGTGTTAATCATTTTGAGGGCTCCCGATTGCCACTGGGTCTGGGATATCAGCGAGACTGTTCCCCCGAGTTTTCCGAACTGTAAACACTTGATTTTCTTCGACAGATTAGGGGAAAAAATAAATTAAAAAAATTTTGAGTCGCAGGGATATTGTTGGGTCGGTCGGGTTACCCCAAACAAACACCATTTTAAGTCAGGCCTTATGGCCTCTTGTTAATGTAATGTATTCCTCCTTCCTCATCAAGATAATGTTATTTGCGCTGAAAACTTACCTCTCTTCCACTCTTTGCATTTCTTGTTCTACATGAAATCAACTAGTAAGAATTTGGGTAACACAGTTCTCTCGCCTGCTAGTCACGTGTCCGCTCACTTCTCACAATCCCTTCTTGATTCTACTGCCGTGGCTCAAGGAGGCCATTTTGTTCAGCACCGTGAAAATTTATCTATTTCTAGCGAAATCGCTGCAGTTGGATTACCTCAGATGTCTGATATTCTGCAAGAAGTCCTTTGGGAAGTATTCTTTACGATTATCAAGAAATTATGGCTCAAAATATGTCTCAAATGTCATGCATAACTTATGGTGGTGACAAGCCTGTATATGACCTACATTCCAAATACCCGTCATGTCGCCAGGGTATAATATGTACCTGGGATACTGCCTGTGAAAAATGTATTATGTGGGTGCCTGGCCTGTTTCAAGCCTATCTAGCCGGGACACTGGCCTGTAATGATAATAAAGCCAATGGGCCTACTAATGTCGCCAGTGAGACGTATGTAGCTATGTCTCCCCGATCTGTCATGATCGAGGAAACTAGGGAGGGGTCAATCAGGTAAGAAACCGACCCAGATCGTTCAAGTGGAAGGGACTCTCGAAGATATGGAAACCAGCACAACTATGACAGTGGCGGTCGAACTTTCTATCGAGCGGACGCATGGATACGACGACGAAGGGAAATCGGTAACGGGTCCAGGCTCGGTGTCGGAGAGCCAGCCATTGCTGATCACTCGATCGGTAATGACTTATGATTTTGAAAACCTTGGCAAATCTACAGAGGCGCCTAATGCTAAATTGTCATTTGGACCCGGGATTGCGAGATTGCCTTCCTCAACCCCGTTGTTGCCTGGACTTTCCGGTCGTTCACTAATCAATACTAACACAGTAATGACTGGTTCGTCTAACCTTCTCCAATCTGCTTCCGGTTTCTCTGGTGGCCTTCCTCATCCCCCTACCGAGACTGTTGTCACTACGAGCCTTCTGAGCCACCAGAGAGTGAGGTTCTCACAACAACGACAGCGTATGGGTATGTATGCAGGTACCTATAATTTGCCAAATTCTTTGGCCTGCCTCTGAGACGCAGTATCAAGACACTTCTCAAGTAGGTCAAATTATGCGGCATCCAGTTGCGAGAATGGCTTCGTCCTTGCGTGACTTAGCTCAGTATTCTGCTTCCGGTGGTATTCGTGGTACGGGACCGGCTATGTTACGTATGATGCGCCCTCCTATACGTGCTTCCGGTTTACGACCACGATGCCAGTTCATCAACCTTTACAGTGGCCGTGCTCGCGGCCATGCGTGAGGTCCTCGAGTGTGAACACCCCCCGTCAGGACCAGCTTCCGGTTCACTCTCAAGTGACGGATCCTACCCTGGCTGCCATTCTTCTCAGAATGGAACAGCAGTGGCAGGAAATGAAGGAACTGAGAGAGATGACCAGTCAAATCAAGGTCAGCATGCCACCGCTTCCGAGATTTACTGACCAGTCTATGCAGCCGGAAGCAAATTTGACGAGGTCTATCCCTTCTAAGACTCCTCTCTGGCAGGAAGCCCAGGATGATATGGAAGTGGATAGGGATCAGTACGGTAGCTCAGAATATAATGAACCTATCAATGCTGATCCGGATGCCCGTAAATACTATGATTTAATTGCGGGTATCTGGGACTTAATTCCGAATATGCAGCTTCCAGTCCCACATTCGGGGGATATTGAAACTGAATCGGGAGAGTCAACTCGGGTTACGAGGTTGGTAACATCGCTTCCGACCTCGACTGCTATTCATTCTACTTGCCACCTGTTCCATCGAACGTTAGCAGAACCCGCTACGCAGGAGGAACGTGCAGTCAAGCTTCGACCTAGAGCTCACTTCCACCCTGGAGGATCTTCTGGTCCGTTTCCAGTACAGAAGCCGAATATACAGTCATATGGCATACATGACTCACCATTCAGCTTCTGGTCTGCTGAGGTTAACGGGGATTTTCAGTATTTGTGTCCTCCAAATACGAAAATGCCTAATAACCCTGACGTTTCATTTACGAACAAGCAGGCCTCCGTACTTGAGGAAACTGCCCGTCAAGGAGTGGTGATTACAAATCATCTGGACTGGTTTCTTAAAGCCATTAACTCATTCCAGCCTACTGCCGCAGAAATGCGAGTGCAAATGATCAAAACGAATGCCGCCTACCGCAGATATGCGTGACGGCAGCCATTAGCTGTCATGCCGGCTGCCGCCAAACGGCGTTTGTTACCATGTCTATCATTGGTCCCTTTCTACAGCTCCCCTATCTCGACATTAAAACAAGAACCAATCAGTAAACTCCTTATAGACACTTTCAGTAGCTTTTTAATAATTTTCATTGGCTCTCATGGCTTAGAAACCAGGAAAATACCGACTATTTTTAGATTTTCAATGAAGAGACTGATTTTGCTCGAAAATCAAAATGGCCACGTGGGCCGAGTCGAGCGATGAAGAGGATTTCATCGGGTTTACCCAAGCTGACATTTCGTTAGGTGACAGTGACATTGACTCAGATTTTACTGTGGATTTCAGTGAATCTGATGATGACGATGTCCCCCTCTCTACTTTGCGGAGAAATTTTCCACAGGACGGCGAAGGCGAGGGGTCGAGTGTCGAAAATGGCGAAACAACAACAACAACGACATCGAACAATTTGAGATGGCAGCGGACATTTTCAGATATTACGGTTGAGGAATTTGCGGCCCCGGAACTGCCTGGACCCGTAAATGTCTTAGATGAAAACAAGAACGAACTGGATTTTCTAAATTTGTTGTTCACGGACGAATTGTTCGACATTCTGACAGACCAGACCAACCTGTATGCCCGACAGTGCATTTTGAGAAAACCCGACCCGAAATGGATTCCTGTCACGAAACCGGAGATGAAGGCTTTTATTGGCCTTCACGTTGTGATGTCGGTGGTTCAACTTCCTGCATATCATGACTATTGGTCGACAGATCAAATTACACAAGTGTCATTTGTCCCTTCTGTGATGATAAGGGATAGGTTTGCCAAAATTTTGCAGTATTTCCACTGCAACAATTCTACAACAAATCCAGCGCGCGGTGAGCCTGGTCATGATAAGATTCATCATGTTCGCACAATCTTCAATGCCGTTCAACGTCGACTTGTTGAGAATTATCGTCCACACAAAACTGTGTCCATCGATGAAGCTATGATTCCGTTTCGCGGCCGAATAAGCTACCGACAGTATCTACCTAACAAGCCATGTAAATTCGGTATCAAAGTCTGGGAGCTGGCAGATTCCACCAATGGATATGTCTACCAAATGCAGGTATATACCGGAGCAAAGGAAACAGGGAGGGAGACAGGTTTAGGCGCACGCGTCGTGAAAGATTTGACCAGAATTCTGACCGGGACGTATCATCATGTTTACATGGACAATTATTTCACGAGCCCTGTACTTTTCTCAGATTTACTAGCAGATCAAATCTATGCGGTTGGTACATGTCGCTTGAACAGAAAAGGGTGGCCGGATGGACTTCACAAAAAAACTGTCAAACAAAAAGGGGACAGTAAAGCCTACCAGAAAGGGAACCTTGTTGCCACGTCTTGGTTCGACAACCGACAAGTGAATTTTCTGTCGACAAATTCTGACCCACGCATCATCGTCCCCATCAGTCGCAAACAAAGAGATGGACGACGTATAGAAATTCCTGCTCCTGAGGTGGTTGCGAAATACAATGAGAATATGGGTGGAGTCGATCACGGCGATCAGCTTCGTATGCAGTATCCGTCGACGAGGCGATCAAGGAAATACTGGAAATACCTGTTTTGGTTTTTATTTGACACGGCCCTAGCATGTGCATTTATCTTGATGAAGGAGTCGCCAAATCATCAATTGATCACCAAAACCGGTAGAAGACAACAGAGGTGCCAGGTCAAGTTTCGGAAAAACTTGGCGAAGCAACTCATTGGTCAGTACAGACAAAAGCGGAAACGCAAATCCACATCACCTGAAGATAAAGATGGACGTTCACACTGGCCTGCAACCATGGCAAAACGACGGACATGTAAACATTGTGCAAGTGAGAAAGTGAGGAGGGAGTCTAAATTTGGGTGTAAAATTTGCGAGGTCAATCTATGCATTCAATGCTTCGAGCCTTACCATCTCGAAAAATTCATGGAGGAATAGTTCAGAATTTACTTGTAAACTATCAGAATGAACTGAAGAAATTGACAGAAATCATAATGAAATGAATTTATAATATATTTTTATTGACTTATCACTGGTACTGAACATGTACAAACGTTTTACAGTAAGGTACATAAAAAAGTGAGAATTTTACATTACAATTTGGTGAGTTATTGTTATTTTTCCTTAGAAGTTCATAAAACATCATAAAAATTATCATTTCATATATAAAAATACAAATACTTATCATTCAAAGTAAAACTAAGTCTAATATAGTCACAATTTAGAACTTGTACAGCAGTGTGCAAATCCACTGCAGCCATTTTGGTTTGACCTAGTTTCTCCCAGGCAGGAAGCCTCCAGCAGGCTGCAGTAGTGGCGGCCATCTTGACCAGCAGTACAGAATGAGTTAAGGATGGTTTGTTCTCATTGTCGGGTGCAGAAAGTCAAGAGCAGTTACAGGTGGGAATAAACCTCGTTCAGCTTCCGGTGCTGTAGAAGATTTACTGGTACACAATGCCTATTTGTCTTCTATGCTTGTGTATGTAAGGAGAAGGGCCTTCATTCTTTTGATGCACGAATACACACCGGAAGCTGTAAAGAGAAGCCTGTTAGAGACGTCTACAGCTTCTTCTTTACTGTTTGGTGATGCTGTTTCCAAAGTCAGTCCTGAAATGTCTCGTATTGAGCATGATAGGTCAGTGGCTTCTGGTGCTTCTGCCAAGACCGATGGCTTCCGGGTCGGGTCCAAAGGCAAATAAGATTAAGAAGAACCCGCCTTCCGGTTCCAAGGCTAATAAGGGTTCTTCTGATCAACAGCAAAGCCAAACACCTATACCTCACTCCACCACCACCACACTTCCGCTTGGAGTCCTTTCTGTCCATCCGGTCGGTACTCAAGCAAGGGGAATGGTTGACTTCTCTGGATTTAAGGGATGCATACCTTCATATCCCGATATATCCAGAGGACAGGAAGTACTTAAGATTCATGGTCGGCAAACGACCCTTCCAAATTCAAGTACTTCCGTTCGGCCTATCTACTTCCCCTTGAGTGTTTACGCGAGTGTTTACACCAGTGGCACTATTCCTGCACAGTCAAGGTATAAAGTACCACTTTTATATCGACGACTCCCTGTTAAGGAATGCCTGCAAAGAGCAGTTAATCCTAGACACGCAGTTTGTCTTGAGGATACTGACATCTCTGGGTTACCTCCCACAGGAAGAGAAGTCAGAACGGACTCCGTCGCAAAGGCGCAGATTTCTGGGGGCTCTCACCAAACCCCCAGAAGATCGATGGCAAATGATAATGACGAAGATACCTCAGTTCCTCAAGTTATCTCAAGCCAGGGCTCTACACTTTGCTGCGATAATCGGCCTCTTGATGTGAACACAGGATGTAACTCCAAGAGGGCGGTTGCAGCTTCGTCCCGTAATGATTTACTTCAATCATCAATGGGTCGAAAGGCGGTTGAACCTGTGGATACCTGTCACGCCTCGTCAAACAATGCCTCCAATGGTGGCTGGATCCACTCAACGTAATGCCGGATTGCCGGGTGTGTCCCTACTTCCGTTTCGTCCGTCACATCACCTGTTCACGGACGCATCTACGGAAGGATGGGAAGCCCACCTCGAGTCCAAGTCGATATCCGGGTTATGGACAATCGAGGAACACTCATACCATATTAACGTGTTGGAGTTCATGGCAGTGGCACATGCCATCTGCACGTGGGTGAACGTATTGAGCGACAACAACCTGCTGGTTGTGACAGACAACACATGAGTGGTGTCCTACATCAACCAGCAGGGGGGGATGAGATCTCCGCAATTACAAAGCCAAGCGGAAATCTTTTTCGGTCTGTGTTGGGACATCAACATATCAGTGTTGGCCAGGCACATCCTGGGAGTTCTGAATGTCTTAGCCGACTCGCTTTCACGACGGAATCAGATAATTCCCACAGAATGACAACTTCATCCAGCCATACTAAAACAGATAGCTTATGTCTGGGAGATGCCACACATAGATCTGTTTTCCACTCAGCACAACAATCTGTTGCCCCTGTTCATGTCGCCGGTTCCGGATCCGTCGGCATACGCAGTGGACGCCCTATCGCAGGACTGGTCAGGCATAGTAACATATGCGTTCCATCCTCCAGCTATCCTAGCAAATTACAAGCGTCTAGTCCGTCATTCATAATCCAGCCGTCGTCCACTAGAGAATATCCGCGTCCATAATCCAAAGACCTATTCCATTTCCACATAACAGTATTAGTATTAGCACCAAATTCAAAAACACAAAAGTATACACAAACATAGGCTTGTTTCCTGCAAGAGAGAAGCGGTCAACAATCTTCAATGATGCCGGCAAGACACCATGATGCTCCAAAATACCAAACCCGTATCGCTGATCAGTACTCCTAATCCACAATATTCGCTACAGAGTCGTCATCCAAAAATGATGTACCCCAGTCACGCCCCGACCGTGACTGTCCACACGAGTACCACGAGGATCCCGAAGCACATGGGCCCACACGGCCCCCAGCCCCGGGCCAAGCGGAATCAGACACATGCCACGAAACGCAGCGCCACAGATCCCGCACGCCACGCCCGCACCCTGCCATCAGCATGCGACATGCATCGCCAAACCTGAGAAACCCTGAGTGGAGGCGCCCGGTGGAATAGCCCTGCCCCACAAGTCTCTGCAACAACGCTCCGCGACGCCGACCAAAACCACCACACCGGAAGATCCATTGTTCTGTGGTGGTCAGCAAGGCCGTCATTCCCGGACTTACTGGATCTTCTGATAGATGTACCGCGACAACTTACGGTATGGCACAATCTATTACGCCCGCAGGACGTCGATATTCCACAGCCAGCCAGGACTGTTTCACTACCACGTGTGCAAGTGCTCGAGGGACACTGCTCAGGCGGGATTTTCGGCAGAAGTTGGGTGCCGAATGGTACAATCGATTAGACCGTCCTCTTCCACGGTATACCAATCAAAGTGGGCAGTCTTAGATCTTTGGTGTGGAGAGAGGGATGTCAATCCATCCAGAGCCACTATTCCTCAAGTAGAGTTTATATTGCATCTGTTCCAGACTAGGAGCCTGGTACCCGCTATGGTCGAAGGTTACAGGGCAGCCATTGCTCAACCTATTCTTCTGGGTACTGGGATTAATCCTCCGAATTTGACTGCGCTTATCAAATCTTTCAAGATTTTGGGTCAGTTAGTTACTCCGAAGTTGCCGAAGTGGGACTTAGCCCTCATACTTCGTCAATCAGGGGTGGCACCATTTGAGTCAATTGATCTCAAAATGTTATCTTATAAAACTTCGTTTTTGTTGGCTCTTGCTTCGGTAGCTCGTGTGTCAGAGCTGCACGCGCTCGATAGGAGGAACGCCCGACATTCTAGGAACTGGAGCAAAGAGTTTGTGACTAAGAATCAAGCTGTCTACGATATCTTATCTCGAGAGTTCACAATTCCAGCCTTATCTGATTTCCTTTCGCCCGGTCTTGAATCTGACATGTTGATGTGCCCGGTTCGTGCACTTGCGTGTTACCTGAATTGTACTGAGGATCACAGGGTGGGTAGCAGGTGTTTGTTAATCCCTTTCGATCCTAATGCCAAACAAGAAATAAGCAAAAATACTGTCTCACTTTTCGGGTCACGAGATTAGAGCACTAGCGGCATCATGGCCTTTGTGGACTAATAGATCGGTAACTGATATTATGACGGCGTGCTACTGGAGGTCAAATACGACGTTGCCTCTTTCTACCTCTACCCCATCGGCCCACTTGTAACATCACAGAGGGCTTCTATGGGACCGAGGCCACCAAGATAAAGATCCGACCTACAGTTTTTTAATCTGCTTGCTGGTGAGTGCATTTTCCTCGTTCCCTTTCGGAAAAAAAGGGGGGGAGGGGCGTATATGAAGTCAGACTAGCGACAGGGGTTTCCTATAAACCATAGGCATATAGGATACTGCTGTTGTATGATCTCAGTGAGGTAGAAAATCTTTGATTTCAACTCTGTACTAGTCACTCTGCTTTTATCACTTTCCACGGATTGTATCTTTTTGTCCGCCATCCTTTCTGTGGCATTCTATGCAAAGATTGGAAGTGAGGTAAATTTTCAGCGCAAATAACAAAAAAATTTCACGAGTAAATTTCTTATTAAGCCAAAACTTCCAGTGATGCCCACCCGCCTTCCCCACTGGGATACACCTTCATCGTGTAACTCGGTAGAACGAGGAGGAATTGTGGGAAGTGAGCCGACACGGGATTAGCAGGAGAGAGAACTGTGTTATTCAGATTTTTATTAGTTGATTTCATGTAGAACAAGAAATGCAAAGAGTGGAAATGAGGTAAGTTTTAGCTTAATAACAAGAAATTTACTTGTTTGGTCTTGCAAGTCATCTTATGTATACGACGTGTGAGGAACACTAATTGAAATACGCATTATGGATACGTGTATGTTTTCGAATGAGATCGTATGATTCTGTGGAGTAAAAGGAATATGGCAAATTGGATTTCTGTATAAAATTCACTAAATTATAATAAAAACATGTTGATGCAAATGAGTACATAAATATTTGTTTTGCCTTTGTCCTACAAGTATCTATAGCCAGTGATGTCATCCCTGTTTGGGGAATAATTCTTATTCTGCAACTGGAGATGTAGATCATGATCAAAGTTTAAATGACACGAATGTCAATTTTATGGATGTCAATTTGAATTTATTCTTGGGAGGAATGTTGAACTGATTCGTGCAAGTTTTCGAGAAGATGACACCCAGTGGGTCACGATAAAGATCTTGTCTCAAATTGTCTGGTTTATCTCCTTTGGTTCGTCATCTCGGGTTTCATCTCAAAGTACAAGCCAGTCGGAGATCATGAAAATGTTTCTCAAAATCACTTCAATTTTAACCAGTGAATTTCATATCCATACAAAATTGACAGGCGTCCAGGTTCTGCTATCCTGGTTTCACCCGAGATCTATATGCAGGCTTCCTCTTCATGCAAGGAAAATGTATTTCATACATATTAGAATGAAAAAACAATAGACTTGTAACTTAGTAATGCAGTTTATTACTTAATATCATATATGGATTCCAAAATAAATTATCCATGTACTTTCAAGTTACCAATGTAAACATATCACCATCGTGTTCTGTACGTAATGCAGCTCTCACCCTGATTCCATCACTTTATTCATAATGGCCAACAATCTACATACATCAACTACATGTATCCACCTATGAACAAAATGCTACGGATTTGAGATTATCAATCCCTGCTCCAGCCTCCCGCACCACATGTAGGGTCCTATATAACATTGATTGCAGCAGTTGTACTATCACGAGTGAATGATGACCTAGTTCTACAGTGAAATTGGACCATTCCGGGACAAAGATATGACAATATGTGTAGGGTTGAAAAAGAAAGCATGCTCTTACCGACTCTTATTTGTCAAATGTGCCAACGAAGGCATGGCAAAAAAAATAACAAATAAGAGCCTTAGGCACTGAAACGAGACTATTTAAATGTCAAAAATAGGCGGTTGGAATAATCCCACTCACTCTTTGATGTTTCATCTCCTGGCGAAGAGCCACAAAATTTGTCCAGTCTCGCACAATTAGCTCAACAATGATCTCTGAAGAAATAAGTGTAATTGTACATGTATATACTGAAGAAAAAAAATGACTTGTAACAGATGGGACAAATTCTTTATTATGAAACCGATTTAATGATATGATAAATAAAGTCTTCTCTGCATGTTACCAATATTTGTGAAATATTTTACTTTTTCAGCAGGGGATTATAGAAAGTATTGAGATACAATGTAAAATTCTTATCATCAGATGGACTGGAGCTATGCTGGGATTCATCCTCTCATAGCATCATATTATATACATGTACCTCCTGCTGTCAGTCAGTACACCCCCAGTTTGGGAGGTTACAAGTGATAAGAGTAAACACTGAATTACTCTTATCATGGAGTTTACAACTGCGTAGGTCAATTATATTTAAACAGGATGCCTGCAATTGGCCCTATACAGCCAAGTGAACCCAGCTATTGACCTGGGTCATGCATGTGTATGCAATTCCACCTGGTATAGAGGGTCTGCTGGAGGGGATCTGTGTGTGTAAATCCTCGAGTTCCATACTGTGAATATACCATTCCTGCAAGAATGGAAGCCTAGAAAAGTAGAGGTTCTTGCCAACATGGTAATTCCTTAAATTATTTTCTTCTGCATATATTTGGTTTCCTGGATAAAGTTTTTATCAGCCAGCGATTTTATGACATCCTCCCAGAAAAACTCTCTACGGCAACCCCAGAATGGTATCCATAAACTCTCTACGGCAACCCCAGAATGGTATCCATAAACTCTCTACGGCAACCCCAGAATGGTATCCATAAACTCTCTACGGCAACCCCAGAATGGTATCCATAAACTCTCTACGGCAACCCCAGAATGGTATCCATAAACTCTCTACGGCAACCCCAGAATGTATCCATAAACTCTCTACGGTAACCCCAGAATGGTATCCATAAACTCTCTACGGCAACCCCAGAATGGTATCCATAAACTCTACGGCAACCCCAGAATGGTATCCATAAACTCTCTACGGCAACCCCAGAATGGTATCCATAAACTCTCTATGCAAACCAGAATGGTATCCATAAACTCTCTACGGCAACCCCAGAATGGTATCCATAAACTCTCTACGGCAACCCTGCAGAATGGTAACCATAAACTCACGGCAACCCCAGAATGTAATCCATAACTCTACTGCAACCCCAGAATGGTATCCATAAATCCCCCCATGCAACCCTAGAATGGTATCCATGTAAAGTCCTCTGCGGCAACCCCAGAATGGTATCCATAAACTCTACGGCAACCCCAGAATGGTATCCATAAACCCTTGGACGGCAACCCCAGAATGGTATCCATAAACTCTCTACGGCAACCCCAGAATGGTATCCATAAACTCTCTACGGCAACCCCAGAATGGTATCCATAAACTCTCTACGGCAACCCCAGAATGGTATCCATAAACTCTCTACGGCAACCCCAGAATGGTATCCATAAACTCTCTACGGCAACCCCAGAATGGTATCCATAAACTCTCTACGGCAACCCCAGAATGTATCCATAAACTCTCTACGGCAACCCCAGAATGGTATCCATAAACTCTCTACGGCAACCCCAGAATGGTATCCATATTGTACTCGTGCTCTAAAACAGAATAACTCGAGAAAATGACATCTGAGCATACATATTATCAGAAAATATTTCACTTCACTAATATAGACCTGGTGGTGCCAAATCTAGTCAAAATAGTTGACCAAACTATCTGCAGCAGCTGAATAACTTTACTCTTTTCTTCTGCTCTTCCTCTCAAAGCCTAAAGCAGTTCAATAAACAACCAGTCACCCTGGCAATGGCACTACTTGTGCTCAAGTTTTCTCTCCGTATTAGAACAGGACCATTAGACCCTACGGGTCTACATCACCCCATGAAAATACAAACTAGTAAGGCATATACTGATAGTTCATCATTCATAGATTAAAATGCAGTTTGAATTGATGAAAAAAAGAAAAAAGCTACCTTAGCCCAACTGAATTCTTGATTGATTCCATCCTGCTCGACTGTTCCACTCGTGCTTGCTGCATTTTCCCAAACCGTTCAGTGTACTTGTATACTGACCCAGTATGCAGGCTGGTAATGAATGAGCATGAAAAATATTTGGAAAGAGAATCTGTCCTATTATGTTAAACTTTAGGTTTTATTCAAGCAAGTAAGGAAGCTTCTTGAAATTGAGGCAGGAGTTCCTTAATATCAATGTCAAATGCCAGTTATCCAAATGGGATACAGTGTAGTGTGCCAAGTTTAGTGTTCCAATCTTCCTAACATGCCATTGCATGGTATGGCATAAGCCATCCTTTGTCTGCCGAGTTCCAAAAGTGTGCCACAAGTTCCTAGGAGTTGCATCATGGTGCACCATGCCTCTCTGTTTGGAATGTCTTATGCCAATTCCTAGCATGCCCCAATTTCAAGAAGAAAGGATTTCAATTATACTGGATTCATCCATGTTCTGAAAACTAAAACTATATCTTTCCTATCTCTACTTGTACAGATTCACATTGTTTTTCTGTACATTAAAATTGTGAACATCTGAATGTGTTTTGGAGATTCAAGAAACATTAGTCGTCTGAATTAATCAACTATACCTGGACAATACTCCCTAAATTCACAATTGCACATGATCCACGTTTCAACTGAAACTACCACGATTTCATCTAAATCGATGTTAGAAATTTATTGTTGTAGCTGAAAGTAAATGTAACGTGAACTGGCTCATTGGGTATGTGGTGGGCAAAGAAGGTCAAGTTCACTCAAGCCAGAGAACCTGTAAAAAATGGAAATCTCATTTTGGCCTTACTTTGAAGTCAAAAGGTCGGACAAGGGTCAAGTTCACCTGGGCCAGAAAATGAGCAAAAAGGTGGGAAATTGTGAACTCAGTTCAGAGATGTGAATTATTATCAAATTCTAAGTATGCCCCAGACTTATCTCTTGAAGGATTATAGCCAGGGCTCTCCGAATTCATACAACAGTTGCACTTGGTGATGGCTCAGAAGCCATGGAAAATGACAGACCTTGACCTAATTCAATAGGTCAAATTCTAGTTTTTGCTAAATTTTTGAATGATTATAGTTAGGGTATCCAAATTCATATTACACATGTAACTGATAATGAATTTGAAGCCTCCTGGAGTTGACTGACGACCTATTTTTACAAAGTCGTTCCCTGTTTTTCGCCTTTACCTGCCTATGCTAAGGAAATAGACAATGGACCATGCTCAGGAGAGTAGGCAATTAGTGTCAAAGCAACCACAGGAGCAGGTGCTTGTAATATATATTAGTCTACATTTTCTCTAAGCTGTGGCATCAGTACATGTTGATCCTTGGAGAAGAAAATCGACCTAATTTAGTCTCGCACAATGAATATACTAATGTAATAGAATTCTCATTATTCTAAAATGCATAGAAGAATCAAAATTTCGAAAAAATTATTGTGAATCAATTTACAACCCTGCAGACCATTTTACACAATTCAGTGGTACTGTACATTAAATCAACCAATCAGTGAGTATTCTCATTCCCTTTAAGATATATCCAAAGGACATAATGCATAACCTACATCATCCTCGCAAGCCAGTGTATCGATTAATCTGTTAGGATACACTGGCTTGGTTAGTTACCCATACGAGTTCTGGATATAAATAAATCAAGGGGTTTCCTCTAAATCAACCCAATCAGTGACCGTGCTAAGCTAGTTGATTAGGTCAATCCACTGCGAGGTACGAGATGTGACTGGTTTGAATTAGTCGTGGGCCCAACTGCTTTGATGTCAAGCTGAAATCAACATCAGAACTCAAAGCAAAAACCGCAGGCCTGGGATATCGACATGCTAATTCAAAACAAGCGCGGAGGGTAAAATGTATGAGATTGTATAATAGAGGTGTCAACTCAAGAACTCGTCCAAATCACCAAAAATGTCCATGTAACCCCTCTGCGAGGATTTAGGACTTCTCTAGACTTGTGAAGATGAACCTACATACAGAGCTGGGGAGATCACATCCCAAAATGTATATGTTTGCCAGGACATGCAATTACATTCCACAGCCCTGAATTTGAGTTATAACACTGAATCAGGTTTCTCAAATATTTCCTGATCTTAGTGACCTTGACCTTTGAGCTTGTGACCTCCACATGAGCTGGTACTGAACACATTCTCTCTCCCTGGCCTAGCTACTGTATTGACATGCAATGCCCCTGGTGAGAACCTCAAATGTATCCATTCAAAAATAAATAGGATATCCTGATTTTGGGGTCAATGATCTGGACCTAAATTTGGTATGTGACACCTTTTTCACATGTATCCACTCACAATTGTTTCGCAATTTTCGGAGATTTTCTGGGTCACAGTGACCATGACTCAATTTTGGTATGTGACACATTGTATCCCCCCAGTTTATCCACCCACAATATAAATACCGAGTTCAACAAAATGTACCCAACAAACAAGGCAAGACATTATTTTTGTGTGTGGTCCAGCAAAACATCTGATCACTTGGACAGGTTTGTTCTCCCATCTTTTTTTGTTCCGAGACTGTTGCTTAAAGGAGTACTTACCTTATTTTATATATGTTCCTATTACAAAGGTTGGACTCTTAAAGAAATATAACCAACTATTTTACTTTCGTTGGGGGCGATACCCTATTAGTTTTATTACAATTTGTGAAGTCATGTTTCCGCTTTGAGGTCGACGTGGGCGCCGCCATATTGTCTGTGGGATGACGTGACTGATGTCAGCATTCAGGACGTCACGGCTAACGCTTGATCCAGGGACGTTCCAACTACGGCATTTGAATTACTCTGGGTTCGAGTTTTAATTCGAGGAAAAAACTGGCGAGGCAAATCTCACGGGGGGAATTCCTAAAAGGAAATTGGTTTAGGTTATCTTCGCCAACTGAACAATTTCTTCCCAAAGTTTCTCAGCTGAGACCTGCCCGATTCAATTTGGACAAAATTTGAAACTAAGCAGTAAACTAAAAGAGCGTCCTCTGAAATTGTCAAGTGATTTCAGTTGAACGACGATGCGTCTAAGTTCATAAACATTTTCATGATTACACGTGAACTTCTAAAATCAACTAGAACGTCAGTGAATTTACTGGGTTCCTTCTCCTGCGAATTATCGGCATGACCAGCACGATCAACCTTAAATCTCCATGACGTTGTGACGTTTTTAGATGGGTATAAACTGACTTCCGCTCATCTAAAAACGTCACGCAATGGTGCAATGGCGGCGCCCAGTGCACGCCGTTGCGAGCAACAAATAGTCAATATTTCCTTTATTTCGCATTCTATCAACATAAGTTTTATATAATAAGGCTTGGAATACGATTGCTGATAAATATAGTCACACTCAAAAATAAGGTACATACTCCTTTAAGGGGTAGAGTTATCTTTCCTCTAGCGGAAGTCACCCTTTGTACCCCAAAAACCGACATTTATTGGCAAATGAGCATTCATGTATTGAAAATTAATAATAGGTTTCCCTCAAAACTCTCATCAACCGCTAAAATATCAGTTATCTGATGGAAAAACTCTAATGTACACCTGTTGTTCAGCCTACGTATACATTGTACTTTGGATTTCTAGTTTGCTCCTATCATTTAACATGTAATTTTGGCAATAATCAAAGTTGCTGAACAATGACATGGTGAAGGGCCCATTTTTTGTGGCTACGTAATTTTAATCAGTAATACATGTACTTGTGGTGAATATACAAGCAAAGAAATTAACTGTTCACCATCTACTATTTTTTCTAAAATTGTATATTAAGTGCCTGAACTGTAGAATGCCATTGAAATAAATGTTATTTCTTAGGTAGCAAACCCCTTTAAGTGCTCCAAACTGGTAGAAATTCATGTGGGGATTACGTTATTGAAGTAAGCCCTACCTATGAACTAATCTCTTAAATTAACTAAATTTTGATTGACCCTCATAAACATCAAGCGCAGAATGCTACCATGCAACCCTAAGAGCAATATTTTCATTGCAATTATTATTAATTTAATATAGAGTTATGCCAATACAATTTTATGATGCATGTAGATTATACAATATTTACATCTATACACGGAAAATGTAATTTTACATTTGTTCATGATATATACATGTAAATATAAGTAGTAGTAATGCCATAATAAAATGTCACATGTTGCTAATTCAAACTGAAGGACTGGTCCAGACATTATGTAACACATCATGGCAGAGGGGTCACAGCGAAAGGGGGGGGGGGGGAGAGGGGTCACAGCGAAATGGGGTAGAGGGGATAACTCTGCATAATATTGATTCAACAGCATTATGGTTCAGTTATGGGAAATGCAAACTTTTTCATAACAAATTTTGAAAAACAACAATGTTATCAATTCTATAAAAAATACTTTAAACAGACAATCCCAGTAGGGTGAGGTAAAATTAAGTTGATCCCTTAGGGGCCATGTATACATTACATAATGCTATAGGTAAATGGGTGGAGGAAATCACTGGAGAATGTGATGTATTATAAAGACATAATAATGCTAGAGGGGCCCCAAGTGAAATTGCCAAAAATTGTGTCACATAATAAAAAGACAATCCCAAATCACTTACACATGTTTCAAACTTTCTTGTCTTAAACATATCAGACATCTTGTAAATCAATCAGAAATTAATATGTGCCAATAAATATCAAGCTATTGGAAAATAAAAGAGCCTATGTACCTGAATACCTTACTAACATTTTAAGCCAAGCAACCTTAAAACACAGAGTAGAATACAGTTTGTGTTTTAAATACATCAAGTTACCTCGGTTTATGGCATAACAGAATCGATATATTAAAACAAAAATCTGACACAAAATCATCTCCATTTGTAGCAGATTCCGGTCTATAAAAGTTGATGTAACGCTAGTATATATACAAAATTACAAACTCAAGATAACCTGATTTAACATAAGTGGACATGCTGCCTGTAGTGGTGTGTCTGCACACCAGTACCCTTCATCTATAGATAAAAGATGACATGTACATGTATAATTATAACATAAGGTGTGTATAACGAAGCTGAACATGAATATGTAAACAAAAAAGCAGCAGTAAAACTGTGCCACGATTCCAATAATATCTATACAAATTGCAATCCATAATCATATGTTTACTAGTTTGTTTATGAAGAAACATCCCTGATTCAGGGTCCATACATCTTCATACACAAGTGCACTTCTCTGTTCACGCTTCCAAATAATAGTGTTCATATATCAGCCCACCAGCTCTGTTCAAACGAATTCATAAATACATAGACACAAAACATTCACCTTCAATCAGTTTTAATTTTGAAACATGTTGTATGTGTAATTGATGGACTGTCATATGTATCACCATATTAGGAGGAATGATGCGATAATACAGAGAGAATATGACTATACACAGTCATTGGGTATGTTCTGATTGGCTCTACTCTGCGGTGTAGATGATATTTACAAGAAGTGGACTCGTGTATGAAGCTGGTTCCATACAGTGAAGCCTCAGTCCAATACCAGGACTTTCTGTATGAAGCTGGTTCCATACAGTGAAGCCTCAGTCCAATACCAGGACTTTCTGTATGAAGCTGGTTCCATACAGTGAAGCCTCAGTCCAATACCAGGACTTTCCGAGACCATTTTTACACATTTTCAAAGATTTATTTCCTTTATCAACATGGTAAAATAACAAAATGATCAGGCTAGTCAGGCCTTGGATCAAATTTACCTTATTTTCTTAACTTTTACAATACTGCATCTACTCCCACATTCTTAGAGGAGTCCTCTGGCTAATCAGTAGAATACAACTCGGAGGACTTACTCAGTCAGTATTGGCAATGAGGGCTGTTATAATAGTGCCATGAGATTGAAACCCTTTACGACAAGCTGTGGAGTACAGCTGAGAAGGGTGTTGGGGGAAGGAGAAGGGGGCTATATTATTTTCAGAATATGACAAGACATATCAATGTGCTCTCCAAGCACGAATATACTGCTCTGTTTATTCAATGACTCGGCTTTATATTCATGAGCTATAACACTAAATATTATGAAATGGTGCAGGGAGGGTTACTGCAAGTCTGGTTTGCCATAATAATATCGGGTAACAAGCAAGTTATGGACAGTGAAGTTGTTCTTGTCTTGATTAGAACATGCCAGTGAGATAATAATTAATAAGAGAACAACATTTAATATGTAGCGAATTGCTTACTAGTATTTCATTTAAAAAAGCTTACAGCCATATATAACGTCAAGTCTGCAACATGTTTTTTCATTCTTACAGTTCCTAGGTTTTAATGCAACACAAAAGTGTTTTCCTAAAATGTATGAAAATTTAAAACCAAAAAAGCTAAATCAAAAACAGGAAACATGTATAGTAAATTAATTACATGTTTACTCTTAGTTTCTTAAAAAAAAAGTAAACAAAAAAACAAAAAAAACATGATCACATGCATGCCCAGCATTTTGTCTTTTTCAAGACAACATAATTTCGCAATTACAGATAAAACATCTAAAATAATACAGATTAAGTACCATATTTGAGATTAAATAAGTTAAAATAATGCATGAAATGCATATACCTGCCCAGCAAGTTCACATGCATATATATACATGATATTTTCAGACTAGTTCGTTACATTTAATTAACAATCTATGATTGATCTTCTGTTAAGTAGATTACCCTGTACATAAAACATACATGTAGGTGTTTGCGTACTATCAAGGATAAGTTCACCTGTAATTTTATGCGTCCTGTATATACATAAATATTATATTAAACTATAATACTCTGTTCGGGTTAACTTCCCTGCCTTCAATAATGGACCGACCCGTGCCCAGTTTCGGTTTGAACTCATGGTTCCTAAGATATCACTCAACTATTTACAAACTGTCTGTAAGGGTCAGACCATATCCGTGGGCTTGCTGTCGAAGTACCGGACTGTCGTGTCAGGGTTATAGGGCGGACGTTGAACTGTCTTGAAACCTGGAACATTGGACAACTGTGAGCCAGGCTAGAAATAGAAGGATTATATTATATGTATGATATCATCAACATTCAGTCTACCTTATCTACAGGGTATGGTGCTCAAGAAAAAAATCTCTCTCTGATCATAAGGAGACAGACAAAATGACCTAAAATTATTTGTCATCTCACACAGACAGGCACGTTTGCAAGTACTGTACAGGCCCATAGCCAAGGGGGTTTTCCGGGTTTGGGTGAAACACAATTTAATAAAAAAAAAATGTTTTTCTCAAACAAATGCCCTTTTCAGACCGAAGGGAAACCCCCTATTTACTCGTTTTCTCATACAGTGAACCCCCCGATGTGCCCTTTTGAAGTGAAGGTGAACCATCCCTCAAGAAATCCTGGCTACGACCCTGCTGTAGATGGAGAAACTTGCACATACAGCTGTTTCAATAACTGATCCATTTGACAGATGGCGGATAGGCTTTTCCCCATCTCGTGGAACAATGATTAAGCACAGGCCCTCAAAACAAGAGTTTTGGGAGGGTGTGGCCGGTGGTATTATAGTGAAGTGTCGAAATATGGGGTCTCTATATATAACCCCATGCTTTATATAACAAGCGTTCTGAGAACCCCAACATCTCGCCTTGCGGGGTCATCCGCCGAAGGTGCAGCAGTATGGAAAGCATACATGTAGAGCAAACAATAAGGTCTGGAATAGGTGATGTGCATGCGGCAATCCTGTGTGGCATTACTGCTGGATAGGCCAGTGCCATTTGGGATTACTGCTGGATAGGTCAGTTCTGTGTGAGATTACTGCTGGATAGGCCAGTCCAAAATGGGATTACTGCTGGATAGACCAGTCTGGTCTGGGACTACTGCTGGATAGTTGAGTTCCGTATGGGATTACTGCTGGATAGGTCAGTCCCGTGTGGCATTACTGCTGGATAGGCCAGTGCCATTTGGGAATAGTGCTGGATAGGTCAGTCCCGCGTGGGATTACTGCAGGAGAGCTGTGACCTAGCAAAACATGTCCACCAAGTTTTATAATCATCCCATGAAAGGTTCAAGAAACTTTCCATGTACAGATCTACATGAAAAATTTTGCCCAACAAAAACCTTATCAATGGAAACGTACAAAGTCTAAACTGCAATAATTAGGACAAAAATTCATATTTAATGTCATATTTCTTAAATAGCACATGCACAGCCTCGAATCACATTGAACTTGGGTAGCAAGTGTCAAACTCATCCAATGAAAGCTGACAGCTTCAGAAAACTTTCCATGTACAGGTGTACATGTATATACATGTACATTATTATTGGCAGATTACTTAGACAAAACCCTCAAAATTTGAACAAAAATTAATATTTCATCTCCTAAATAGCACAGGGACATCCTCTAATCATAAGAAACATGTGCACCCAGTTTCATAATCATTCAATGACAGCTGACGACTGTAGGAAACTGATGTACAGATGTACATGTGCACTTCAGTTAAATGCAAAACTCAATCATTTGCCATAATTTGGAGAAAAATTAATATTTCATCTCCTAAATAGCACAGGTACATCTTCTAATCATAAGAAACATGTGTACCAAGTTTCATAATCATTCAATGACAACTGACAACTGTAGCAAACTGTGGTGTACAGATGTACATCACTTCAGCTAAACGCAAAACTCAATCATTTGCCATAATTTGGAGAAAAATTAATATTTCATCTCAAAAATAGCACATGTACATCCTCCAATCATAAGAAACATGTGTATCAAGTTTCATAATCATCCAATGACAGCTGACAACTGCAACAAACTTTCTAAGTACAGATGTACATGTGCACTTCAGCTAAACGCAGAACTCATTCATAGGGATTTTAACATTGGAGCACCCCAGGGGTAGTACCCCCAGGTGACATACACACCCCCCATATTTTTTTAAAATATTTTTTCTAATTTTTCTAGATTTTTTTTGAATTTGCTAAACCAAAAACCTTATCATTTCCAGGCAGGGGACACCGACACCGACGACAACATCCTCTTCCCCCCCCCCCTCACAATATCTCCCCTTTACTTCGTAAGGCGAGATAAAAATACACCAAGGTATGAAACGCACTGTCGGTGAATCGAAAAATAAACGGTTCACCTCCAAACAAAATACATCAGCATATTCTACAAGTGTCACTCTATATATTCCCGTCGTCAAATTGGTAAATTCGTGCAATGTTTTACCTTTACCGGGCGATTCAAAATCCAACGTAACTGTCCCTCTGTTCTGGCACACCAAGATTATGGCGAGCTTTGTTCTCAATTCTGATTGGTCAGTCCCGACACGCCTCCGGCAAAGAGGTCACACACTAATCAGCTGACCAATCAGAATTGAGAACTTAGCCCGCCTTAATCTTGATGTGCCAGAATGGATAGACAGTTACGTTGGATTTTGAATCGCCCGGTAAAGGTAAACAAGCGTTCTGAGAACCCCAACATCTCGCCTTGCGGGGTCATCCGCCGAAGGTGCAGCGGTATTGAAAGCATACATGTAGAGCAAACAATAACGTCTGGAATAGGTGATGTGGTACAGACAATAATATCAGTCCCATGTGGGATTACTGGCATATAAGTTAATCCCATGTAGGATGGATAGGTCAGTGCCGTCGGATTACTGGTGCATAGGGCAGTCCAGTGTGAGATTACTGCTGGATAGGCCAGTCCTCTGTACTATTACTGCTGGGTGGACCAGTCCTGTGTGTTATTACTGATGGATAGACCAGTTCCCTGTGGGATTACTGCTGGATAGTCCAGTCCTGTGTAGGATTACTGCTGGATGGACCAGTCCCGTGTGTTATTACTGATGGATAGACCAGTCCCCTGTGAGATTACTGCTGGATAGGTCAGTCCCATGTGAGATTACTGCTGGATAGGCCAGTCCTGTGTAGGATTACTGCTGGATGGACCAGTCCCGTGTGTTATTACTGATGGATAGACCAGTCCCCTGTGGGATTACTGCTGGATAGTCCAGTCCCAAGTGGGATTACTGCTGGATAAGCCAGTCTTGTCTTGGATTACTGCTGGATAGATGAGTCTCGTATGGGATTAATGCTGGATAGGACAGTTCCCTGTGGGATTACTGCTGGATAGTCCAGTCCTGTGTAGGATTACTGCTGGATGGACCAGTCCCGTGTGTTATTACTGATGGATAGACCAGTACCCTGTGAGATTACTGCTGGATAGGTCAGTCCCATGTGAGATTACTGCTGGATAGGCCAGTCCTGTGTAGGATTACTGCTGGATGGACCAGTCCCGTGTGTTATTACTGATGGATAGACCAGTCCCCTGTGGGATTACTGCTGGATAGTTCAGTCCCAAGTGGGATTACTGCAGGATAGGCCGGTCCTGTCTGGGATTACTGCTGGATAGAGGAGTCTCGTATGGGATTAATGCTGGATAGGACAGTCCCGTGTGGGATTACTGCTGCATAGGCAGTCCAGTGTGGGATTACTGCTGCATACAGCAATCCTGTGTGGGATTATGGCTGGGGAGGCCAGTCCCATGTGAGATTACTGCTGGATAAGCTAAACCTGTGTGGGATTACAGCGGGATAGGTCAGTCCCATGTAGAATTATGGCTGGATAGGTCAGTGCCATGTGGGATTACTGCTGCATATTGCAGTCCAGTGTCATATTACTTCTGGATAGGTCAGTCCCATGTGAGATTACTGCTGCATAGGCCAGTCCCGTGTGGAATTACTGCTGGATAGGCCAGTCCCATGTAGGATTACTGCTGGATAGGCCAGTCCGGTCTGGGATTACTGCTGGATTGGTCAGTCCAATGTGACATTACTGCTGGATAGGCCAGTGCCATTTGGGATTATTGCTGGATAGATCAGTCCTGTGTGAGATTACTGCTGGATAGGCCAGTCCCAAATGGGATTACTTCTGGATAGACCAGTTCGGTCTGAGATTACTGCTGGATAGTTGAGTTCCGTATGGGATTACTGCTGGATAGGTCAGTCCTGTGTGGCATTATTGCTGGATAGGCCAATGCCATTTGGGAATACAGCTGGATAGGTCAGTTCTGTGTGGGATAACTGCTGGAGAACTGTGACCTAGGAAAACATGAAACATGTCCACCAAGTATTATAATCATCCCATGAAAGGTTCAACAAACTGTCCATGTACAGATCTACATGTATGTAAATTTTTGCCCAACAAAACCCTTATCAATGGAAAGGTACAAAGTCTAAACTGCAATAATTAGGACAAAAATTCATATTTAATGTCATATTTCTTAAATAGCACATGCACATCGTCAAATCACATTGAACTTGGGTAGCAAGTGTCAAACTCATCCA